>VMDO01018873.1:0-41143 GCA_007922755.1 Pedetes capensis
ACACATGTTCTCACTCATATGAGAGAGCTGACTCAAAATTACAAGAAGGAAAAATCCTACTCAAAGGTCAGATCACATTAAAAGGGGGGGAGGGAAGATAAGAATGAGGTCAATATAAATGGACTAAAAATCGCATGTAATTGTTCTAACAAGATAGAAACAAAGACTACTACAGGAAAAGTTTCTATCTTAAACAGAACTGGAACCCAAGGACATATAGAAAAATACTACTAAGTATAAGATAGAGAAGACTTGGATGGGAAACTTAGATGGGAAGGGGAGGAGGGGGGGAAACACAGAGGAGGGTAAGGGGTAATCTATATGAATAATGCTTATCAAATTGCATATATGAAAATAGTCACAATGAAAAGCATGTCAAAATGAATCGCATTATGATGTACATTAAAAATTTCTAATAAAAAAAGAAAACCCTAAAAAAAAAGAGGAGATAAAGTTACTTTTCCTTAAATTCTTTACCTGTTTATGTTAGTTGTTGTTAGGTGCCGTTGAGTCGGTATCCGACTCATAGCGACCCTCTGTACAACAGTGGAAACACTATTGCCAGTGCTTCTCTGCTGTTCGTAGGGTTTTCAATAGCAGATTGATTTTTGGGAGGGGGTTGCCAGGTCCTTCTCCCAAGCCTACAGCTTCTGGTGTTCCCAAGCAGTTTCCCATCCAGGTAGTAACCAGGCCCGACCCTGCTTAGCTTCGAGATCTGACGGGATCGGATGCCACAGGGCTACAGCTGCAGGCTGTTTATGTTAGTAACTGACCTTAATTTGAATCAAGATCCTCTCTATATTTTTCTTAAAAATCTCAGATGGAGAAGGAGAAAATATATATCATTTCCTAAGAATTCCAAATATAATTTAATGATTCTAATATTTGGAATAGAATATTCCATTCATTGATTACATGGTAGATTACTAACATGTATAGACTTTTACAGATAATTCTGTCATCAGCCACATGGCTGTCTGTTTGTCTTACTGTGGGGCCTTATGTGTTGCTGTGATGCTGAAAGCTATGTCACTGGTATTTCAGATACCACTAGGGCCATCCATGGTAGACAGGTTTCAGCTGAGCTTCCAGACTAAGACAGACTAGGAAGAAGTATGTGGCAACCCACTCCCAAAACAATTACTCATTGAAAACCCTATGAATAGTGGAGAATCATTGTCAGATATAGGGCTGGAAAATAGCCCTCTCCCCACCGATTATAAGGCATTCAAGAAAACAGCTGGAGAAGAGTTGCCTCCTTAAACTAGAGTAGACTTTAATGACAGGAATAGAGTTAAGTTCCTGGGACTTCCTTTTGCTGCAGTGGTATGATTCAAAATAAGAAGAAACATAGCGACTGCAACTTTGGACTCACACATAGAGCATGTGCATGGCACACTGGTGGGTAGTGGTTCATTCTATTGCACATATAGGCTCACTGTGAATCAGATCAACTTGATGGCACTCAACAACAATTCCTTTATGCAAAATATTCTAACTCTTACTAGAACTATGATATCTATCTTGTCCTTGATTTTACATCTTATAAGTCTTATTCCTCAATATTTCCTGCCTACTTTTTCAGGTTTTTTCTTATCTCTTATACTATGTTTAATGATAATACCTCAAGTATATGGTTAATATGTTTCTTCCTCCTTTATATTGTTTGCACATATTGGAAACAAATCAAACTAACTTATTTTCAATTAGTGAAGTAGATGAATGAATAAAGGAAAAATAAATCATAAAACTAGGCAAGACTACCAACTAAACCTCAAACATATTCATATAACTATTTTCTTGGGATCCCTATGAATTCAGGTCACATTTCCAAAACCCTTAGAAGTCTGACAACTTTACTCTAATCTTAACTATATGTATTATTGACTGTTAGATATAAGATGCCAACTTTGTGACATTCTGAAACTTTCTGAAATATAGTTATGCTCATTCTTTTCTGCATAATTATTATTTCTTCCATCACTGAAATGCAATGAGATATTTAAATTAGAGGTGTTGGTGTGCTTTATGTTACATTTGGGTTTTAAAATAGGTATAGTCTGGAGAGAATTATCATTTCAGCAAAGCAGTAACTTTAGAAAAATGTTTAGTTAACTCTTTGATTGCTATCATAATTATTGTTGCAGAGCTTCTCATTATATATATCAGTCCTGAGGGGCAACGTAGTCCTTTGGGAAGTTTCATCAACTTCTTACAGAATGTATTTCATGTAATTATTGTTTTAAGGAAATAATTGATAACAATGTGACTTAAAGATTTTTATAATGTTTCCCAATGGCTTATCCTATATCAACTAATATATTCACCATAGTTTTATGACTCACTGCAGGTTCTAAATGTGTTGTTTGTGTCAAAGAACCAATGAAAGATGGTCGTTTCCTCAAAATACCTGTGGTTGTTAGGTGCTGTTGAGTTGTGTCTGACTCATAGCGACCCTCATAGAGTTTTCAATGGTTGATTGTTTCATAATTGCTTCGGGGGTGGACTGACTTGTCCTTCTGTTTTTGTGGTGCTGGGGATCAAACGCAAGTCCTCAGAGAATGTGGATTGGCATTCTACCAACTGAGCTAAACCTTATCCCTCAAAATATGTTCATCATTATAAATAAGACATTAATGAGGTAACCATATAATTTATCTAAATCAGAAAACTGTTGAGAGTGAAAGGAGTGCTATTAATACTTTTAGAAAGATGTAATACTCTTCCAGGAAAAATGGGACATATGGTTTATTGCAGACATTAGCAACCCTTTATAATAAGATTCTTAGATCAAATTGGAATGTGTAAATGCATGTGTTTCTCAGTAAAGGTATTTGGAGAGATAGTCTTGTGATGTTATCAATAGAATTTCATCGCCTTAGTGGAGTTTATTGATAGAACTCAGACATATAAATATGACTGTAGAATTAAGCAAAGGAGCAATGGTGTATTCAGTGTTGCAGTGTTAAGTGTTCAATTGGCTAATGGCTAGAGCTTCCTTTCTGTTTTCTTGCTTCTTTTCTTCAAATTTTATTTATTATACATGCTAGATGATTTAACTCAATTGGTTGAGTGCTGCTCTGCACTCTCTGAGGATCTGCACTCTCTGAGGACCTAGTTTCAATCCCTAGCAGTGCAAAAATGGGAGAAGGATGTCGTAATCCACTCCTAAAACAATCCCCAAACAATCAGCCATTGAAGCCTAGTAAGGGTCACTATGAGTAAGACCCGACTTAATGGCACCTAATAACAGCAAAGGGGATACAGTATTAATAAATATAAAATTAATCCCTGTCCTCATGAAGTACACATTTTATTGGGGGAAACATGTTTAATAAAAATTACATAGTCGAAATTTGTTTTCAAAACAAACTTTACAGAGAACTATGGTATAATAATAGGCCTAATAGGAAACTGACCTCCTGGGCTTTATAGGAATTTTATCAGAAAACTATTTTCTAATGAAATGAATTTTACACTGTGATCTACTCGACAATTTGAATTCAGATACCTTAATAATAATTATTATAATAATAATGTCATAAGGGACTCCTGGGTAAAGCATTTAGAAAAGACAACTTAGGCCAAATAAAGCCAATTTACCAAGCAAACAAAACACATGCACAAAATGGGTAAGAATAAGTCAAGAGGGTATTGAGAAATGAAGAAAGGAGCCAGATAATGGAGAACAATTTAGGTCATTTTAAGCATTTTAGTTTAAGATTATACAAGATTATAGAAAATTATGATAAGTAAGATAAGATAAATCTCAGCATTTAATTGTGGCTTTACATAAGTAAATTTTATTTTTCTTTGATATTCTATATTTAGGTATTGGGTTAAGGGAGATGAGCTGTTTTAGAGGTATATCCTCCACTCCACAAACAATGCTTGAAGGACCTAAACTCCTTCCATTGCAAGGATCTGCCTCATTGCACTCATTTATCCAAATATTGTGGCCCACATCAATATCCAGGCATCAGGTGAGGGATCTAAGAGTGTGTGAAAGATTGTGTGAGATATTTTAGAGGCAAGCCTATATTTCTGTCTCATTTCATTACCTAGAACTCATTACTAAACCCTATCTAGCTGGATTAGAGCCTGAGAATTGTAGTTTAGCTTTGTTTCTAGTGTGAAGTGGAAAAATATGAGTTTTTGTAAGCACATAATGTTCATTGTAATGAACATTCTTTATAATATCCAGCTAATCCTACTGGAATCTGCACACTAAGAATGCAAGCAATGTCTTTTATGTATATTGATACACTTTGTTATTCGCTATCATGTTAAACACTAATTTACTTTTGAGGAATTTCTTGCCTTGGCAAATGGTTTGTTTTTTTTATTATAAGAGATTTCTGAAAGATCTATGGAACTTCTGTGGACAACATTGAGATAGTCATGACATAGGATTCTTGAATCTATTGCCTAGAAATCCTCATTTTGGTAAATCTACCAATCTTTACCAATTCCTAATCAATCTGCATTGAAAAGGTGACCTTAAACCAAATTTATAATTTTTAATAAAGTCTCACTTCATCTTCTCTTTTCTAGGTCACTGTCATTGCTCAAAAGAGATGGTGTTCTCTTCCTCATCACAGAAAAGAATAAGTTCAGGCTTGAGTTATAAGCAATTTATTTTGGTTATATTGAAAGCAACCAGAATTTGACATTTGTTGAATTAAAGTTATTTGTTTGTTTGTTTGTGATATCACTTATATTTGCTGAAAAATCCTTTATTTTTAGAATTTTTCCTAAGTTGGCACATGATTGTACAACCTATAATGTTGCTCTTGTTAGATGCTTTTGAATCAGTCCCAACTCATAGAGACCCTATATACAACCGAATGAAATATTATCTGACACTGTGCCATGCTGGGAACTATGTCAGTGTTTCTCTGCTATACATAGTGCTTTCAATGGTAAATTGTTTGGGGATTGTTTCAGGAGTGGACTGCCAAGTCCTTCTCCTGTTTTGCATTGCCGGTAATCAAAACCCAAGGCCTTAGAGAATGTAGAGCAGCATTATACCAACTGAGCTAAACTTCAGCTCTAAAGCCTATAATAGCTAGATGTAAATAAATGTACAAATCACAGGTGTTGATATCCTATATCCAGTTATGTTTTTTCATAGAGCCATACAAGTGTTACAGAATAAAAATATAATGTAAGTTGAGGGAGAGGGGCAAGAAACAGAATGAAACACCCCCCCAACACTGTGCAATGCACATAATCTTTTTATATTTGAGGCCATTGTTATAGCCACTTTGTTTCATCTCATTGTGAGTTGTACCAAATCAAAAAATGGAGGTTCCAAGGGCTTCACTCCATTCCAGTGAGTTGTACCACATCAAAAAATGGAGGTCCCATGGGCTTTACTCCATTCCAGTCATTAAGATCGACTCTACTTTGTGGAGGCAACACTTTTCCAGTCATTTCTTGAATGCCTTCCAGCCTGGAGGGCTTCTCTGCTATTCATAGGATTTTCAATGGCTAATTGTTTCAGGAGTGCGCTGTTGGGTCCTTCTCCCTAGTCTATCTTATTCTGGAAGCTCAGCTGAAACCTGTTCACCATGGGTGGCCCTGCTAGTATCTGGGATATCAGTGGCATAGCTTTCAGAGTCACAGGAACATGTAAGTCCCCACAATACAACAGCTGACAGACATGTGGAACCTCACAGATATTAGCAACCACAAATTTAAACATCTTTAAACACATAAGAAAGTTACTTTTACATTTTCTTCTCCCAAATCAGCAATTAAATTTCAAAGATACAAAAGTATTTGAGCGAAATAAAAGTTTGGTTTTTATCAGAAAACAGACACTGAAACAAAATTGTGGTGGCCTGTAGTTTTGAGGGGAGGTGATTGATCCCAGGAAATAGAAGTGAAGTATGAAGGAAAGTGAGTCAGGGAAAGGAGTAAAATAAAGAATATATTAGTGAGGTGGTTACTCCTGAGGGCAACTGGTACTCAGTCCTACTGTGACCTTCTAAGGGAAGGTGTAGAATTTACTTCAAAATTTTCCCACTGTCCATGTCAAGGCTGGTTGTTATCCACAATTCTTGTGTCCTATTGGTTGAGGATTACCCTGAGGGATATTAACTTCCCCACAGATTTTTTTTTGTCTACTGCTGCTTTGAATAGAGTAATCTAAGATATTCCAAGGTGTGTGCTTGATTGCATGATTAAGGACTTGGTAATGACCCACTGGAATTTTCCACTGTAAGATTGCTGCAAATTCATGAGAAACCAGTTTGTGGCAATGTGGCATTGCACACATAAAGTATCTTTTCTTGCTGTACATGATCCCACTCTAGCACTGCTTCTTCTCAGGGCTGAATCATCAGAATGTCAGAAAATCTAAAGTAAGACCCAATTATTTGATAAAGATAATTTACAAATTTTCAAATTAGAATCCATTTGGACCATGAAAATTCAAACTTTAGCAATAAATATCTTCAAAAATATTCCCAAGGTAAAGTAAAAGTTCTACTATTTTGTTACAGTGTTATATAAAGTGATATACTTCTCTAAAGAAATGCAAATCAATAGCACTTCATCTGATCACCACTTCATGTCCACTAGCTTTACTACATTAAAAAAACAAAGAGGATGTTGTCAAGAATGTGGAGAATCGGAGCACGCAGAAATCGCTGGTGGGATTGTAAACTGGTGCAACTATACTTTTTAGACTGTGTTAGAGAAGTATATCACTTTATGTAAACTATAACAAAGTAGTAGAACTTTTACTTTACCTTGGGAATATTTTTGAAGATATTTATTGCTTTACTTCTCTTTTTATTACTGTAACAGTTCTTTATAGACAGTGTCAATATTAGTCCCTTTCCAAATATATGATTTACAATTACTTTATTTCTTTGTATAAGTTATTTTTTGTTCTCTATTTGTTTACATAAGTTAGAATTACTATGAAGTGGTCTTTTATTTCTGTATTTTTGCAGGATGGGTTTGCTAGTGACAAGTTCTCTCGGTTTTCACTTATCTAGGAAATTTGAATACCTACTTCATTTTTGATTGATATTATTTCTGGATGTAGAATTCTTAGTTAAAAGTCTTTTGGTTCATCCAATATACCATGCCACTGGATTCCACTTTTCTGATTATAAATTTGCTGTCATTTTATTGATGAGTCCTTCTTCATGATGAGTTATTTCTCTCTTGTTGTTTCCAAGATTCAACCTTTATCTTTTTTTTTTTTTTGACAGTTTATGATTTGCCTACGTGCAGATCTCTGAGTTTGGTTTGTTGGAGTTCTTGGATTTGTAGATTAACTTATTTTCATCAAATTTAGGGAGATTTGGGCCATTATTTCTTCAGATATAATTTCAGGTCTCCTCTCTCTCTCTCTCTCTCTCTCTCTCTCTCTCTCTCTCTTTCTCTCTCTCTCTCTCTGTATGAGTGTGTGTGTCCCTCTGTCCAACTTCAGAAATAGCTATCATGTGTATTTGGTATGACTGACATTATCTCACAAGTGTCTGGCACTATGCCTATTTTTCTTCATTTCTTTATCTTTTTGTTCTAATATTTGTATAATTTTTATTTACCTTTCTTGAAGTTTGCGATTTTTCCTTCTGCCAACTCAAATCTGCTATTGACTCTTTCCAGTAATATTTCATTGCTATTACTGTACTTTTCAACTTGAGAATTTTTACATTTTTTAAAAAAAATCTATTACTTTAGTAGTATTCTCCATCTGATAAGATATTATTTCATATTTCTCTGTAGTTCTTTTAACATTGTTTCAGTTATTTTGGGGCATATATTTCCTGTTGTTTGTTGTTGTTGGTAGGTGCTGTCAAGTCGGTATCCGACTCATAGCGACCCTCATAGGGTTTTCAATGGCAACTGTATTGGGATTGCCTTGGGAGTGGATTGCCAGGCCCTTCTCCCATTTTTGCAGTGCTGGGAATTGAACTCAGGCCTCAGAGACTGCAGCGCAGCGGTCTACCCACTGAGCTAAATCCCAGCCCTTCTTGTTGTTAGATGCCATTAAATCAGTGTCCAACTCATAGCAACCCTAACTACAACAGGTGAAACAGTATTGTTAATGCTTCTTTGCTATTCATAGGGTTTTCAATGGCTGATTGTTTTTTTGGGAGTGGGTTTTTGGGTCCTTTTCCCAAGCCTACAGCATCTGGTGCTTCCAGGTGGCCTCTCATCTACATACTAACCAGGCTCTACCTTGCTTAGTTTCTGAGGTCTGAGGGGATCTGATGCCACAGTAGTACAGTTGCCAGCTATATTTCATGTAGCTTATTTAAAATCTTTATCTACTATATCCAATGCTTGAGATACCTCAAGACCAGTTTCTACTGTCTGCTTTTTGGCTTCTCTGGGCCATATTTGTTTACTTGTTTGTCTTGTAATATGTTCTGTTGAAACCTAAACACTGTAAGTATTATAATGTGGCATCCATGGAAATCAAATTTTCCCTTCTACTCAAGGTTTGCTGTTGTGATTACTTGTTCAGTGATTTTTGAATTAATTCACTGAAGTTTCTGAAATTTCTGTCTCATTAGCTTAGTGGTTGGCTAATGTTTATGTAACTGAGGCACACAGAGGTACAGCAACTTACATGGAAGAGGTTAGGGACCTAGGGTATTCATATAAATCCTTACTGAGTGAATAAAACTTCAGGAAATTTACATGGAATGTGCTAGGTATTAGAGTTACCTTGACACCTCTTAAGGGGCCAAATATCAGGAAGCATAGAACTACAGAATGTTATATGCCAAAGATTTTTATAACTCTTTCTTCATATTAAATATTAATAGATCATATGCATGATTTAAGGGATAAAAACTTATTTTTTTATGTGCCAGGAATAACTATTTAGGGAGAACATAAAATGTGTCAGACAAAGAGCTATCTTATAGTCATGATGAGCAGTGAATAGAAT
The DNA here is from genome assembly GCA_007922755.1 of Pedetes capensis. Taxonomy (NCBI): domain Eukaryota; kingdom Metazoa; phylum Chordata; class Mammalia; order Rodentia; family Pedetidae; genus Pedetes; species Pedetes capensis. The sequence goes on from VMDO01018873.1 coordinate 8,924, forward strand.
AGACATGCTGATTAAAAATATATTACCTATTATAGAACTTTGAAGGCCACTTCACATATCAATGATAGAGTAAAAATTCAATTCAAAATGTCTTGTCCTACTCTCCTTCATCTGAGATCTTAACCATTTCTTGAATTAGTAATTACATTAACAAATGCCCATTACATTACAATTAAAGAGTTCTCCAATGTCAACACTCATCTCTAGGTATCTATATATGATGTTGTATCTTCTTGGACAGGAATAATTTATATGCTTTCAATAAAGAAGATGGTGAGTAAAATTTTTAAAGACTTTTCTAATTCCTCTAAATATAGATAAATTCTGTACTAGTAGTAAGATTTAACTCATCTAATTATAATTTAGATGAAAATCCAGCAAAACCTGACCTGACTCTATGAGCCTCGTTCTCACCTCCCATAACATCTCTCATCCTTTTTAATTCCTTCAAATACATTTCAAGAATGTAGTTTGCCAGGCAGAGTGGCACACTTCTGTAATGCTAGCACTTGGGAAGCCGAGGCAGGAAGACTTGAGTTCAAGGATGGCCTTGCCTACATAGTGAGTTTGAGGCTCACCTGGATTACATACAAAGAGTTTGTGTAAAAAAAGGAAAGGAAGAAAGAAAGAAAGAAAGAAAGAAAGAAAGAAAGAAAGAAGCAAAGAGAAAAGACTATAGTTACCTGTAGGGATAAATGTGGGGCACCAAGAGGAGAGAAAATGGCTCAAGGCTTATTTGGCCCATATTGAGGCCTGAGGTGCATTCAGGACCCTTGTGTGTCTTGCTGTTGCACACCCGGTTTTGAGTCTAGGAGGTCTAAGACTTCACTGACAAGACATCCCCTGCCCAGCATGACTGGGGTGTGCCTTTCTCTCTGATAGGTAGTATACTATCACCCCATTGGCCACTAAGCGTAGGCCTATGATTGGCTACTCCCTGTCTCCTTCCCATCTACCAAATAAATGCTTGAGTTTTACCTAATTTGCATCTGACTCATGATTGGCCATTTCCAAATGGAGCCCCGAGTTCTGATTGGTCCCAAGAGGCATATAAAGAGAGCTCACTAGCTGCCCATTCTCTTGCTCTGAACCAGCTCCTGCCCTGCCACCATGATCATGACAGAGATGGAAGATTACCAGAAGAAAAGACTCAAGGGACACCAGAGGACGACCACCAAAAGTGACTGCAGCAATGAGCATGGGAGCCACTACTGGACTGGTGCTGGAGGCCAACTGGAGCCGACCATCTTTGCAGAGAGCAATTGCACAAGCTGTAGAGTTGTGTGTCACTGAACACTCAGAGCTGTAACTGCAATACTTTTAAGTGCTCTACAATAAAAAGCTGTGTGTTTAAGAGACCTCCCAAGGTGTTTCTCACTCCATGGCATTCACCCGGTCCCTGTGGGTTCCCTATTTGGAGGGAAAAAAATGTTTTATATGTGAGGTTCCTGCTCCACTATCCGGGCCCAGAGAGATAAAAACACCAAAGTAATGAGCCACACAGTTACCAAATCATGAAACCATACCATGTTTTTTACATTAATTTAATGTACTTAATAAGGTTAGTAATATTACTTTATTCTAATAGTTGTTAAGTAAACATGGGCAATGAAAGTAAGAAAAAATTGAATATCTACTTTTGCAACCTTTAAATATTTTTAATTAAAAATTATTTCTCCATTTATTTCTCACTTTATTTGTTTTATTTTATTGATTTTTCTTTTAAAGTATAAATTAGTTCAGAAATAATTCTCTTAACTTTTAGGTTAAATCTCCTTCCTGTAAATTTTCATGTCATATTGAGCTATTCACAGTATGTAACTGTTAATTATGTTCCACTGTGCTACCCTTAGAAAATCTCCACTTCAGAAGTTTGACATTTATTTATTAAAAAGAAAATATCCTGTTATAATTTAGGAATTCTACACTAGTCAATCAACATCTCAGTTTCCATAGTACAATGAGATCACATTTTATATATTATAGCCAGGAACCATGTAATATGTTTAGTATTTGTTCTCAAATATTAGAATATATTTTTTGTTTTCCTTGAAAATGTAAATTATTTTATATATTTTTAGTTCCAAGAAGTACTTTATGTTTGATTATTTTAAATAATAATGTGTACTCAAAGAATTCTTATTAATATTCCAATGGATGAATTGGGTAAATATAAGTTTCTTCTTGCATACTGTGTTGTTTCATTTCAATTCCATTAGAAATGTGTTAATAACTATATTTACAATTCTCTTTTATGGAAATAAGTAAATAATTTTCAGTTGTTTGTTAGCATAGTACAAATTATTCATAAGTGACATGAGGTGCACTTTGTGAGCCTTCTTTTGTTTTGATAAATATAAAAGGCTACATTTATAGTAGTTAACAACTATTTTGAGATTACTATTTTAACCACTTGAGATTGGTATTACCAAGATAACAAATGTATGAACTGAAAGAATTAACATTTGCTTTCATTATCAAGAGTGTAATATTGAGCTCAGAAATAGTTTTGATTCACAGCATCCTCTTAACACAAGCCTAATTATATTACAGAATAAATTTGATTGCACACTGTTTATCACTATCTATGTGTAGCAGAGATTTATTAGGAAAATGTCACTATCATCCTAGACTGGTACTGATTTAATAATTAAACTCCTACATCACAATAAGCATACAACACATAAAAACCTTTGCCACTATAATAAGGCTGATGTCTCAATGAATTAGTCTGTCATCCATATCTCATGTAGCACCATTATATTTCAATACTATCCTAGTTACATATTAGGATATATTTTACTGTAAGTAAATGTGATCATTAAAACTTATGTTAATTATTAAGACATCCAAGATTTTTTCCATAGTTAGTCCTTTAATGGAGAGTAATTGACTTATACTGTTAACATCTGATAGGGTTAATGATGATTCATAACTAACACATGAATAAATCACAATTTAAATACCAAGAATAGCTTTTTCATTTACATAGACATGATGCAGTACTGTGGATAGTGTCTGTGCCTTAATCCTTTTGAGAATTGACAAACTCAGCGCTTGCCATTGTACCACTCTCTGGTTCAAGGGTTGCTGGCTTGACAGATTTTTGTCATTGATGCTCTTCATTTGCCCTAACAAATTAGTAACAAATATGGAAATCATAATTTAGTTGTACCTCTGTGGACATCTGTGTAAAATGATGGCACTACATAGAATACCTTATATTATTCAACTATCACTAAATTGTGCTTTTTATTTTATAAATATACTCATGATTGGGATGTATCTCATTGGAACTTTTTAAAAAACTGTTTCCCTGAACATACTTTAAAATTTTGCTACATTTTGAATATGTAGCTCAATATCTTTGTATATATGTGTGTATGATTTTTTTAAAGATGATTTTACTGAACTTCATTCAATGGAGAGGTAACTTATATCAAAATCTTGGGTAGGAAGAACTAAAATAATTCAAGGAAATGAGATTATTAGTACCTAAATTCAAGGCACAGAAAAGCCCCGTATCTATTCCTGTGTGGGAAGCATGTGTGCAGTGTCATTTTTTATATATACTCATCTAAGAAAGTGTCAAGAATTACATCCTGTGATTGCTGTATGATTCCAATCTCATAATGTCTTATGTTCTGCAATGTATCCCAATTTCCTGAGTCACTTTATAAAAAGAATGATGACAGGGATCTATTTATGTTTGTCACTTTGTGGGTATGTGGGGGGGATTTTGCTAAATATCAACATAAACAATTTCTGAGGGAAAAAAACAGGAGAATTATCCTTTAATGAAATTTGTTTCTTACAAATAATTAGTAATCAAAAGATGTCAACACATTTATTGTTTAAAGGTACATTCAATTTTATCACTCATTTTCTTGTCCATTTAATTGAAGGATTCTTATTAGTGGCTCCAAATGCTAGTTGTTTTGCTTGTTGCTGGGGATCTAGAGAAAAAAGGTCTCTGATTTTTTAGAACTCAATCCATTAAGGAATGGGATGTAAAATAAATCATGACCCTGAAAATTGTAATCTGTATTAGGAATAGGAAAGAGAGGGGGATGTAAAAACATATAAAGGGGGAAACTAAGAGAAAGGCTTTCCTGAAAAAGTGTCATTTAAACTGAAATTTGATAAATAGTCATTCAGGCACAGAGAATGAGATGGGTGTTTCTCGGAACCATCTCTTTGGACATTTGGACATATGAAGTAGGTTGTTGGTAAGTGCCCCGGAGTCAGTCTGACTCATAGCAATTCTCATACGGCTGTCAATGGCTGATTGCTTTGGAACTGCTTTGGGAGTGGACTGCCATATCCTTCTCCCAAATCAAGAAGTATAGCATTTAAAAAAATATAGCAATAACAACTATACTATATAAATTCCTTTGATTTCAACACAAGATTTTATAATATCTGTACGTGCACATGAAGGAAGCCGTACTGGTGTGCAACTTATTCATCTTTGAAGTAACTGGATTCAAAGAACATCTTCAAAGAAACATATTTTTCATGAAAAACACAATTCAATTGTGGGATAATAAATATGTTTAACTCAGTGTTCAAAATTTAGAACTTCTTACATGTTCCAAGCTATATGGACCATATATTCCCTGCTTCATGGACTATCATTTCAGATAAAATAGAATGAACATTTGTGAACAAGTTAGAAAGCACAGGTTCCAGCTGCAACTTTAAGCAGCATAAGTTTCTGTTTCCTTTTGTATAATAGGGAAGGAAATCATATTATCTTATGAAATTGTGGTATTGTGAGAGTACAATTTGATATTTGTTATGAATTTTGAAAATTGATATAAATTATATAAATGGAAGGGTTTAATCATTATTATTTTTTCTTGAATACTCTGTGTATATTCGGATTTTTCTTATCTTTGATCAAATCTCTTCTCTTTATTGGAATGCTTTCAACATGTTCTCTTTTTTGTCATCCCCTAAAGATCCAATTGGGCTGGGATTTAGCTCAGTTGGTAGAGTGCTGTGCTGCAGTCTCTGAGGTCCCAAGTTCAATTCCCAGCACTGCAAAAATGGGAGAAGGGCCTAGCAATTCACTCCCAAGGCAATCCAGGAACAGTCAGCCATGAAAACCCTATGAGGGTCGCTATGAGTTGGATACTGACTAGACACACCTAAGAACAACAAAAGATCCAATTTAAATCCCATTACTTCTTTGAGGCATTTTCCACCAGAGAAGAAGTTATTTATTTCTCCCACCTCTAGTCTCCCTCAGCACTTATGAGTTATTTGGTGCCTGGCATTTACTGACTTGCATGGTTATTTTAATGTGTATTTTAAAAATACAGTATTTTGATGCTGAAAGGGGAATTAAAGTTCATTTGGTCCACCAGATTTCAGAGGTTGAGCTTTCCTCTGAATCATTTCAACCCACTTGTCAAATAAATTTTCCTTGACCAACTCATTTGACAGATAGCTTGGTATCTTTTGATTAAGTATATTTTATGTCTTGGCATCTCCAGGAGAAAGTTCCTCTTTAAGTTGAGATAAATATGTCAAATTCTATTCATACCTAGCAACTACCTCCTGATCCGCTCTACCATTGCATTTCTTTTTCCCAGCAGAGCAATCTTTCAGTTACCTTAGTAATACTGATTAATTTTTCCTAACATTATCTACCTATCTACATATGTATATATATAATCTTAAAATGGAGCATTCAGAACTAATATATTATTCAACCATAATGAAATGACTATCTTTTATTTTAAGTACTATAACATTGACAGTATAACCTAAAATTTCATTATTTTTAATGCTCATAGCAAACTGAGCTGATTTTATATTAAATCCCCATTTTTTTTGTGCTACTGGGGGGCTGAACTCAGAGCCTCACCTATAACTTTACCAGCACTCTATGAGCTAACAATCTCAGCGCCTTTTTGAATTTGTTTTTTGTTTGTTTGTTTGTTTTTGTTTTTGTTTTATCTTGAGATAGTGTCTTGCTAAACTGTGCAAGGCTGCCTCTGATTTCCATCTCACAATATTCCTGCCTCTGCTTCCTGAGTTGCTGGGATTATAAGTATGTGCCATCATGCTCCTCAATTGATTTCATTTATATAACATTCTTAAAATGACAACATTATAGAGATGCAAAGCCAAATAAGTGGTTACATGGTTTAGGGACAGGTGACATTATAAGAAAGGACAGCACTAGAGATTCTCATGGTGTTTGGAAAAGATGATCCCTTTCTTGCCCATCATAAAGGTTCATAGCCAACATCCTCATAGCAAAAAAACAGGCTAACAAGTGAAAAGCATAACAAACATATTTGATCATAGTTTTACATGACATGAGAGCTTTCAGATTTAAGACCCAATACTCTAGTGTGAACTATCCACTTTGTATTTAGGTTAGAAATATGATTGACAGAAAGAGCATGATATAATCCTAACAGACTGGGTAGGGAAACCTAAAAAGGCCTGTCTGCTCAGATTCATCTTGGGCTCTCTCTATAGCACCCATTCCTCCCAGGTATGGGACATAATCCCTTCTGAAATGGGGAGGTCTTTGGATCTATTATCAGACAAAATAGTTAAGAGAACTTCTTTTGGGCTAGATCCTGCACAGAAAGATTAGAAGAAGTTGGCATAAGGATAAGGAGGAAGACTTATTAACAACTTGTGATATGCAGATGACATGCCTTTACTTGCCAAAGGGGAAGAGGATTTGAACTAGTTGCTGATGAAAATCAAAGAACACAGCCTTCAGTACAGATTTGTGCCTCCACATCAAGATAACAAGTCTTTGTAAATGGGTCAGAGAGCAACCTCATGATAAATAAAGAAAATATTGAGGCTGTCCATGATTTTGTTTTACTTGGTTCAATAATCAACATTCACGGAAGCAGTAGTCAAGAAATTAAAGAACTCTTAGCCCTGGAAAAAGCTGTTGCAAACATGTCTTTAAAGTGTTGAAAAGTAAGATGTCTCATTGAAGATGAAGGTGCGCCTGATTTATGCCATGGTATTTTCAGTTGCATCTTATGGTTGTGAAGGCCAGATGTTGAATAAGTGAGACAAAAGAAGAATTGATTCTTTTGAATTATGGTTCAGGAGATGAACATTGAATATACCGTGGACTGCCAAAAGAACCCACAGATCTGTCCTAGATGAACTGCAGCCAGAGTGCTCCTTGGAAGCAAAGATGGCTAGTCTATGTCTTATGTATTTTGAACTTGACGTCCTTCTTCAGGGATTGGGAGAGTGGCAAGCCACCTAAAAAAAATAAAAAAGGAAGAGCCTCAAGTAGATGGATTGACAAAGTAGCTGCAACAATGGGCTTAAGCATATAAAAAATCATGTGCATGGCATGGAATTGGGTAGTGTTTTGTTCCATTTTACATAGGGTCTTAAAGAGTTGAACTCAACTCAACAGCATTTAACAACAATAATTTTAGGCTTTATGGATGACTTTGGGGAAAAGGATTCTGGTTTCTATGACCTACCATGGGGAAGAAGAATTTTAGTTTCAATGACTTGTCTCAAAAGAGAATGAGGGATGAGAGAGATGAGGGCAGAGAAAGATCACAGAGAAACTTTGCATCTGAAGTTGTATCTGAGCCTTCACTTAGAGGTATCCTTTTTCTGAACCCCCAAAATGTCATTGTGTGTCTTGACTATTGTGGTAGATACACTAAGCTACATATGGAACAAAATTGTAGAGAACTAAACACATACACAAGCATGTGAAGGAGTGTCCGTTAAAAGGGAAATCTAAATAAGAATTATATTTTATCAATGTCAGTATGTGATGTTATACTATAGTTGCAATACTATATTGCATGTATATACTATACTATATACAGTGTCAGTAATGATGTTATACTATAGTTGCAATATTGCAAAGGTTACCACTTAGAAAACTGGCTAAAGGGTACACTGAGTTCTATCTGCATTATTTCTTAGTTGCAAGTGAATCTATAAGTTAGCATAATAAATTCATTAATTATAAGAAAAATTATTGAAGGGAAAACAATATTCATATGAGATATGCTTTTGAGCAAGAAGAAACTTGTGCGTCACAAAACATTTCAACGGATTTTGTAGGTAGTGGTAAGTGTTTAAGTGTTTATGTTTCTGATAGTATTATTTAGTATTAAAGGTAGTAGATATTTAAAGTGCTTCTTTTGAAAATTAGAAGTCAATTTATCACCTTGGCATTTGTTGTTGTTGTTAGGTACCGTCGAGTTGGTATCCGACCCATAGCGACCCTCATAGGGTTTTCAATGGCAGACTGTTTCGGGATTGCCTTGGGAGTGGATTACCAGGTCCTGCTCCCATTTTTGCGGTGCTGGGAATTGAACTCGGGACCTCAGAGACTGCAGCGCAGCCTCTACCAATTGAGCTAAATCCCGCCCCCTTTGGCATTTAGTTAACACAATTTACCATAGTTCCCTGATAGGAAGACACAGTGCAAATTCAAGTGCAAGAAACATAATTTCACTCAAAAATGACAAGCATAATTTCCAACTTTTGAAATATCTTGGCTGAATTAAACAATCCATATCATTTTAGAGGAAAAGATAAATCTTTAATTTCTCAAACGAGAAGGTCCAATATTGAAAAGACAGTCTTCCTTAATACTGGAAATGTGCACATAGATTTCCAAAACTCTCAGAGGCATTACAGAATTCTTCCAAAGCAAATTTACTTCCAAATGATGCTGCAAAATGAGTGACCCCAGCCAATAAGCCTTATTCTACTGATGGCTGACAGCTATCATTTTTCACTTTATTTTATTTTGCAAGTCACTTTCGTGAAATGTAGAGAGTGATTTGCCTTTGTAGACTTTTTGATTCTTGGAAGACAAAAAAAGATATTTGAAGATCCAATAGCTTTGGGAGGAGCTGCTCAGTAACCGAAAGTAACCAAAAGTGGTGTAAAGGAAGATGCATAGAATGAACCAATTAAGAGCAGGCAGCTAAAGTTTGCAAGGACAGTCTGAAGGTTTCTAAAAGGATCATATATTAATCTCAACAGAAGAAATTCAAGAAAGTTATATATATATATATATATATATATATATATATATATATATAGTTGTTGTTGTTGTTGTTGTTGTTGTTAGGTGCTCTGGAGTCGGTATCCGACTCATAGCAACCCTACATACAACAGGGGAAACACTATTGTCAGTGCTTCTCTGCTGTTCATACGGTTTTCAAAGGCAGATTGATATTTGGGAATGGGTTGCCATATATATATAGTATGCTTTTATCTGTTTGTCTTAAGAAAAGGAAATAATGAATAAAAAATGGTTTAATAAATGACTGGGACATACATTTTCTGATAACTTGAAAATAATTAAGACAATACATTGGTATAAAATTTCTCTCTCTTAAAGAAAATTAAGAAGAAAAATATAGAATGTGAATGCATAGTGAAGAGTTTGTAGATATACTTATTTCATAAGAGGTAGTAAAAGGAATGCAAGGGAAGTTTAGTAATTTGAATACCTTAAGCAGTTTCTTTGAAAATAAAATGTCAGTGGCTTTAAAACTATAATCCAGTGTCAAGTAGCATCCCCTCTACCTCTTGCTAGGTGGTTGACTTAAAAAAATGGATTCACACACTCAGCTCTCATTTTTCTTGTCTATAGAGAAACAATATGTAACTCTTAGATTTGTGATGCTTAAATGAATTAATCTACATAAGGTGCCTTAAGTAAACTGAAGCATTTAGGGAAGATTCTATAAATGTTAGCTATCATCATTATTATTGCTATTCTAAATTATCACTTCATGACTGAGTAGAATCTAATATGCTATGGATGTTACATACAGTCAAGATTAATTTAACAGCTGTATATTATTTACCTACATTGATTGAGACTGTGGTAAATGCTGTCAGAGCAATAGGGAACAGGTTAGACAGTCTTATTGTCTTCAGGGGAGTCTGACTGGGGACATATGTGATTAAGTGACTTCAAATTTGAAAAAAATAAAAATGCCCTGAGAGTCAAGTGTGGACAAAAGTTCCTTAAGGATCAGATCTTTTCAAGCAATAATTTCAGGGATTTGGCCTAGGATTTATAGAGCTAAGCAAGCTCTCATTAAGAGGTTAGATGCTTTAGTTACTGTTCTTTTTTTAATCTTATTAAATCTAAGGTAATGTAATTTGAAAAACTATTTGGAAAATAATGGATTATAATAGGAATTATTATAGGAAATGGTGCTGTGGAAGAACCTAACAGGTGCTAAGGAAGTGTTCTCTGAAGAAGGAATGAGGTACAGAGGATCTCATAGAAAGAATAAGAAAACAACAATGACATTTATTGTTTTCCAATAAATATTTTGTAGACCTATAATAGGAACACTGCATTAACATATAATCCTTTAAAATCAATGATCTAGTACACAAATAGAATGATTGTGTAATAAGACTAAAGGACTTAAGTAGATAAGGACTAAAATGGGATAATTGTGAGTCAGACTATCTTTGACAAAAACAAGGGGAAAGGTTTTTTAAAAAGTATTGGAGGGCTAAAATATAATTCAATATTAGGAATATTATAATAATGTTTTATTCCATTATTTCTACTATAATCTCTAACATCATTACTCTTGCCATGACATTATTTTAAAATATATTCTCTTTCCTCACTCACTGCTCTCACAACTTCTTATGCATCAAGGAATATGACTCATCGAATGAAATTAACTTGCACTATAATTTAAATATTTCTCCAGATAAGAAAGTGTCATGTGTGGTCATAGTCTGAATAAATGATAGAGAAAAGATGAATCAACTAATGAAACTCAATGAATAAAACAGTAGATATTGAAAAGCACATATGTCCCATTTTAGAGAAAACTGTTACTTTTACTAGTACTGTTAGTAAACACATTTTCTTCAGAGTAGAACATTTTTTCTCCATTTGTTTTCTTCTACCTTATCTTATGAGGAAAATATTATGCTAGTAATCCTGAAAATTATCTGGAAAGTAATTTCAGTATTTAAAAAAATCTGTACTTTGCTCTATAATCTATTCAGAACCCCCCTCAAAAAATACTGCTAAATACTAAATATTATGTGTCAAGTGCAGGAGACTTAAGACATTATTGTTGAAGCCCTTTTCTTTAACCTTTAACCTCCTGGTACTCAGATAATAATTTATTCATTAAACCATTAACTCCTTTTCAAGCAGGTTTTGCCTATGAATTTTTAACTAGGGCCAATCTAAGTGAGGCCAGCCTGTATAGCTCCCCAACTGAATGCGATATCATTCAGAAATGGTTCTCTCCATACAAGGTCAGTACTCCTTAAAAGTATGAAAATATTTCAAGCTCTGTACATAATATAACAGAGGCTCATGCTTATCTCTATTCTAGTTATTCTGTTTTTCATAGTCTTGAAGTAGAGTAAAATGGTCTCTTCATACCCATCTGTAATTGAGTCTTTTTTCATGTTCAAATCCCTCAAAGAACCCACAGGCTGATCACTCCTTTGATAACCTCTAAGAGAAGTAAGGAAGAGCTATGAACTCACAGACCAATTACCTATGATGGGAGTCACTCTACATTCAGTCACTCTACATTAAACAGACTGTTTATTACTTGATTTTAATGCCAAGTGGTAGGATTTATCTTCTGATGTTTTGTGTAAGTTTCCAGCACACTTTGTCACTTTCTTTATGTGTGATTATTCTTATTGCTAATTTTCTGTTTACATGAAACTCATTCTCAGCTTGATAAGATGAACATGATTTTAGCTTTAAATTTTCTCTCTTGAATTCATGTAAAAGGAATATTTAAAATATTTGTGACCATGAAGCTAGGCATGTGTATGTGCATGTGTACCTGTGCACATGTGGACATATCCACGCATTTATGTGTGTTTGTACAAAGTAGGAGCAAGAGTTTAATCATGGTGTTAATTCTAGGGTCTTGGCAAAGTTCCCATTTGAGTAACTGAATTTTTATTAACTCACTTCCTCTTGCAGGTATTCTCCACTTAATGAAGTACACTGCTCTGTGTTATTTCTAGACTTTTAAGTTATTGCTACATTTCTTCCTGCAGTGACAATATTTCATCAACAAATAAAGGTGAAATGGATAAATGAAATCATTGTGGTTTAATAAATGTATCTTGGAATTTTCCTTTATTTTAAAGCAGATACTGGAAAAGAAGGGAAAGATAATATTTAAATAGATCAAGTCATGAGGGGATACCTATTGTTTAAAAAATAATTTTATTTTGTTTCACTGGCATTACCTAATTTCTGTAGATTTTTGTTCCAGAAAATAAGGAAAGCAAATGGAGTCGCTCTTTTATAGATGTTCCATTTAAAAAGTCTATGGCAAACAATAGAGCAGATGTAAAAAACAAATGTAGTTAGGAGATAGATATGGCTATTTATTTTTCGTCTTCTGAATAATGGCTGGTGACAACACAGATGTTAAACACAAAATATTACAGGGATTAATGCATAGTGCTCTAGTTTGCATCCAAGGTCATATGCAGTGCAAACAATAAGTTACAGCCAGGCAATCTGTAGTGGCAATTAAGGACCACCTAGAGTGGGGGTGATGCTGAAGGTGGCTCTGACCCCAGGAGGTCTGCACTCACTTCAGTGTACCTCCTTGGAATGCCTTCTTGTTCATATAAATTAAGCAAAAGTGAATTTTCTCCCCTTTAGGGAACAAACAATCCATGCATCAGGTCCTGCAGCCTAAGCATTTTCTCCTTTAGAATTGCAACCAAATCTCTACTAAACAGCAATTAGCATTTTAATAGTATTAATAACATTCGTGATTTTAACAATCTAAAGCCTTCTGCTCTTTATGGATGTCTTTTGTTGTGATTTTGTCTAATAGTGTGCCCAGGGTAGCAAAACATAACGGATTAGAACATTTGCCAAACAGCAAGGAAGCAAGATAGTTTTAATGCTGCTCAAATAAACACAACAATAGTTGTATGAAAGTAATATTTCCAGCCCTCAAGACTAGGGAGTATAATGGAAATACAAGTTAGGCTGGCCCTTGCCTTACTATTATCCTTCAAAACTAAGATGAATTGATAAATGTTACATGACCAGTACTGAGATTGGAAAAATCAAGGATGCCAGTTTCACGTGGAGTCCCTTGAAGCCTTGTGTACATACCATTTCTGTATACAGAAGGTATAAGTTTTAGTGTGAGTCCAGTGGGACTATTCTTTTGGGAAGGCTTCCTTAATATTCTAATGTTAATTAGATTCTCTGATTATTTATTCTTATAGCACCTTGAAATTGTCCACTAATTCAGTACACGTATTTATATAATAACAAGATAGCCAACATTGAATGTATGGGCTAGACAATTAGTCAGCAAGTTGACATGACTATCTCAGCCCTGTGCTGGGGTTTATTATTATCTTTTTTATTGTAGACATAGAAGCTTAGGGATGTTGTTTGTCCAAAGTTAAAAAGATGGTGAATGATAGAATCAGGATTCAAACTCAGTTTCCTCTGATTTCTGACTCCATATTCAACATTATGTTACCTCCTTCATGATTTCTTTTCCTTTTAGTCTTTAAGGAGGGCAGACAGACAAGCACATTGGTTTTATTTTGTTCTGATGAAACATATGCCAGAGTGATAAGGCTTTAAAATTAAGAGGGGAAGATTGGTTTCTATCCATTCACTGTTTTCCCTCTCAAAATTAGGGTGGTACCTGGGCATAGTAAGGTACTGAGAGATCTGTTTTGGAAAAATGAATGCATGTGAGTAGGTTTGCCTTGTCTAACTCAATTGTCATAAGGCTTTTGTCTTCTTGCTTGGTGTGATTTAGGTCTTCTGTGTTCATGATTCCTAAAGGAAGCAGATGGAAGAATGAGTTATTATTGGTACTTTACCATTTTGTTAATGCTCATTTTCTTCTAGGTATGAGTATTTGCATATATGAGTTAATGTTATGTTCTCTACTGATTCCCAAAAGGAATTTAGGCAAGTATACTATTGGTGGTCTTTCTCTTTCTTACTCGTGCATGGGTCTCCTGAGAAGGAAATAAGAGATTTAAGAAATGGTTTTTGGTGGGGAGCCGTTGTAGTTAATCTTACACAAATCTGATCTATTTCAGCTGAGGATATCATTATAAAAAGTCCATTTCAATGTAGTGGTAGTCTATTGCAAATATTGGAAATTGTAGACATGGTAAGATAATGGTATGAGTGATAGGGTTGGGGTGATTTATCCAAGAAAATGTAAAAACAATTCAGAAAACGAAGGGATTGTGTAAAGAAAGGGCTTTTACAAGTGACAGCATAAATTCTTAGGTCCTTTTACCATTTGAAAACCATGCTTTTCAAATTTAAGCATGGGTATCACCTTGAGAGCTTGTTAAAACACAAATTTCAGGGCCCAAATAGCAAAGATTCTTATTCACCTGGGTGGAACTTGATCATTTGCATTTCTAACAAGTTCCTAGGTGATGTTACAAGATATCATTATAAGTAGAACTAAACTACAGTATATTAGAGCAGCTGAAAGGTCAGATATCAGATGTCAAGAGAGGAGTGATAGTAATGCTTCAGATTCCTGCCAGCTGGTGCCTCAGCCTCAGTAGATCAATCATCTGGTGCTAGAGGATGCCAATCAAGCAGTGTGATACTCTTGAATATGCCTCCTGAAGAGAAACGGAGATAGTGAAAAAATTAAAAAATAAATGAATAATTTGTCAAAAGAGAGCAACTAACAACTTTGCACCCAGCTCTTGCATTCTTTCACTGGATTGTGAGGTCAAACATACCATCTGTCTGTTGATCTTGCTGATAGGCATAAGCATAAAATGTGCCTTTTTTATTATCTTGGTATATAGCTGTTTAATTTTTTGATTCAGTTTCCTTATCAGAATGGTTATACTTGCCAAACTTTTGACTGAGCCTGTCATGTCTGCCTTTCTGAGTTACCACCCTTTCTCTTCTGCTTGTCCTTGTAAGTTGTATTATGAAGAATTTCTGACAGTTACTGTTTTAGGTGCCCTCCAATCAGGTCCATCTCATAGCCATGCTTTGTACAACAGAACAAAACACTACTTGACACTGTTTCATGTCTGGCACTATGTCAGTGCTTCTCTGCTATTCATGGGGTTTTTGATGGCTAATTGTTTTGGGAATGGGCCACTGGATCCTTCCCCCAAGCCAGTATACCTAGGTGGTCTCATATACAAAGACTAACCAGGCCCAACCCCACTTAGCTCCTAAGATCAGGCTGGATTAGACTCCTGGGTGGTATGGCTGTAGAAGATGCTATTAAAACCCATGGCTAAATATGTGTGGTATACTTGAGTAGTGAAGATTATAATTCAGTCTCTCACTAGACCATAACTCACAATCCAAGATCCAAATGAAAAGCAAAGAAAAGTTATGTCTCCATACAGATTCATTCTGTATGAGAGAAAAGTGGACCTGGTTCTCATAATTTCTTTAGTATAACCATATCATAGCATTAACTTTGTAGCATTGACAATACTGATTTACTGACTATTCCACATGACAGGAAGCTCATGGGGGAAAAAAAATCAACCAAACAAAAGAAATTCCCAATGATTTCCTTAACATTTTATCCCTAGTAAGTAACTCAAAGCTTAACTCACTGTAATTGCTAAATCTCTGATTACTGAACCAAACTCAAGTCCTTCTTTGAATATTAGCTTGACTTTTAGTAATATTTTATTAGAAGATTTGAGTGCCTACAAAATTCAAGTGAAAATATGTTAGGAAAAAAATGAACAACTTTCCTTCTGGTTAAAAATTTCTCATGTTCTGGGTAAAAACTTAAGTGACACATCACTTAAAAATATTAAGCTATTCACAATAATTAATCATGAATATGAAAATGCTAGGCCAGGTCAGTGTGACCTGAATTGGAATGTAAACAGTCTAAGATAACAGGACACAGACTGGTGCATGTGCACAGTATTACTATGATGTAATCCCATGTAATTGTAATATGACTGGACATAATCTTGGAAATTAGCTACAATTATGTAAAAGCTTTAAGAAGTTCCTCTACCAGCCCTGGACGTGAGGAGAGGACAGGATGTGTCAAGATGGGGCATATGTAGAGATTAAAGGAAAGCTCAGAAAGGATTGGAGGGCATATAGAGAGGGCAAAGCTTCGACTACTAGCACTGTGGCAGCCATGGAGAGGAGCACCTTGGAATAAAGCATGTCAAACCTGTCTATGGTTCCTCCAGCATATTTTAGTTTTGCAGTCAGCACCAATCTTGTCTCCCTTGTTAAGGTGTCCAGCTTAGATTCAAGAGAAAATCACAAATTTGTCTGTGCAGGTTTTGAAATCATCTTTCTGTTTCTTTTTTGATCTACTCAAGATCTCCTTAGGGAGCTCTGCACATACCTTGTTGTTGCTACGTGAAGTACTAGACATTCTAAGTTTCACAGAGTTTACATCCATCCTATGCTGGCAAGGGAGCTCATTAACAAGTACTTCTTGTAAGTAAACTGTACCATGAGAGTATTAGAACTCCTCAATTCACAAGTTCACATTCTACTAGAGGTCACTTAACTTTCTAATCAATGATGACATTTTAACAATTCTCTGATACTAAAGATTATTTCCCAGTTTATGGAGTTATAAATGCTTATGGCATCACCAGATATTAAGGCTGTCTTACTCATATATGTCTGATAAGGAAGGGTTAAATATATTTCAAATGAGATTCAAGGTATTCAGGGAAATATGTCAGTATTTTGACTGTTGTAACATGAATATTCAAAATAATATATAGAAATGATGAAAAAACAGTTATGAAAGTATTTTTTATTAAGTTAATGCAGTGATTGTGAAAAGTTAAAGATTGACAGGCCAGGCAAATGCACTATTTTTTTGAAAGAGCAGATAACAAATTGATAGCAGATAGGTAAGATTTCACTTTCTTTTCAGTATGTTTCCAATCTTCCAATCCCTGACACTATGACATGCCTGGCACTATTGTCAGCACTTCTCTGCTATTCATAGGGTTTTCAGTGGCAGATTGTTTTGGGAGTGTCTGCCAGGTCCTCCCCAGCCTGCAGCACTTGGTATTCCCATCCAAGGATTTATGCATCCACCATGGAAGATACAAAGGAAGATGGGGAAGATTTCTCTGCACTTCTGCAATCTGAAAGAGATCAAACATGCAATCAGAATGTACTGATAATTACTGGGGACTAGAATGCAAATGCTGGAAACAAAGAAGAAGGCTCAGTAGTTGGAAAATAAGGCCTTGGTGACAGAAATGATTCTGGAGATCACATGATAGAATTTTACCAAACCAACGACCCTTTCAATACAGATATATTTTTTTCACCAACATAAACAGTAACTATACTTATGGAAGTAACAAGATGGAATATGCAGGAACCAAACTGACTGCATTTGTGGAAAGAGATGATGGAAAAGCTCAGTATCAAATGTCAGAACAAGACCAAGTGCTGATTGTGTATGAGACCATCAATGGCTCATATGCAAGATCAAACTGAAACTGAAGAAAATGAAAAAGGTGTACCTTGAGTATATTACACCTAAATTCAGAGACCACCTCAAGAACAAGTTTGATGTGTTAGACAGTAATGATTCAAGACCAGACAAGTTGTGTTATGACATCAAAGAAATCATTCATGAGGAAAGCAAAAGGTAATGAAAAAGACAGGGAAAAAAAAAAAAAAAGAAAAGAACAAATCACATGTCAAAAGAGATTCTGAAACTTGCCCTTCAATGTTGAGCAGCTAAAGTAAAAGACACAACAAAGAGAATGAAACAAAAGATTTCAAAGGGCAGTTCAAGAAGACAAAAATCAAATCTTATAATGATATGTGCAAAAGCTGGAGATAGAAAACTATAAGGAAAAATACTCTGTTTTTCTCAAACATAGGAATTGAAGAATAAAATTCAGGCCTCAAGTGGCAACAGTGAAAGATCCTCAGAGAAAATATTGAATGATGCAGGAAACATCAAAAAAAGATGGAAAGAATACACAGTCATTATACCAAAAAGAATTGTTAGAATTATTATCTCTAACAGAGACATAAGTTGTTGGAGCTTGTTTCAAATTGTTCATGAGTTGACACTTAAAATGCTTCATATTTATGACCTTTTGGAAAGGTGAAAGATTATATTAGGAATATTGGTACTACAGTGTTTGGACCAAGCCTACATCCATATCACTATGATTCTTAATTGAGTTATTGAAAGTCATTTTGTGATGACCTAATGTGCAATAATATTATCCAAAATCAGCACCCTTTGCCTCCCTTCAGTTTTGAACATGGACTACAAGGCATTCATTCAAAGAGAACAAGGAAACACCATGAGGTTAAAGTTGAGAAAGGTATGCCTCAGTGATGTATCCTTTCACCATACCTCTTCAATCTCTATGTTGTTGTTGTTTTATGTGCTGTTGAATCTGGTCCAACTCATAGCAACCCTCATAGGGTTTTCAAAAGCTTATTATTTGTGAATTACTTTATGAGTTAATTGCCATGTCCTTTAGGATTTGCAGCGCTGGGGTTAGAACCTGGCTCCTCAAAGAGTTCAGGATAGTACTCTCCCAACTGAGCTAAACCACAGTTCACTATGCTGAGCAAACAATTCGAGAAGCTGGACTTTATGAATAAGTATGTGACATTATGATTGGAGGAAGACTCACTAACAATCTGCACTATGCAGAAGACACAACTCTACTTGCTGAAATTGAAGAGGATTTGAAATATTTACTGAGGAAAATCAAATAACAAAGCCTTCAGTATGTATTGTGCCTCAACATCACAAAACAAGTCCTCAATACTGGGTTAGTATACAACTTCATGATAAATGTAGAAAAGATTGAGGTTGTGCAAGATTTTGTTTTACTTGGTTGTACAATCAACACCCACAGAATCAACAATTAAGAAATCAGAAGACACATTGCATTGGGAAAAGTTGTTGCAAAAGACCTATTGAAAATGCTGAAGAGTAAAGATGTCACAACGAAGATGAAAGTTCACCTGACTCATGCTATGGTATTTTCAGTTGTATTATGTGGTTGTGAATGCTGGACATTGAATGAGAGAGACAGGAGAACAATTGATGCTTTTGAATTATGGTGCTGGAGACAAATATTGAATGTACTATGGACTGCCAAAAGAACCAACAGATCAGTCATAGAAGTGAAAGCAGAGTGCTCCTTGGAAAATAATGATGGCTAGACTATATCTTATGTATTTTGGACATGTTGTCAGGAGGGACCAATCCCCGGAGAAGGACATCATATTTGGGAAAATGGTCAAACAAACAAACAAAAAAAAAGAAAAGAAAGTAAGAAAGAAAGAATGAAAGAACGAAAGAACGAAAGAAAGAAAGAAAGAAAACTGTCAACTAGAGGGATTGATATAGTGCATGCAACTATGGGTTTAAGCATAAAAATGATCGTGTGCTTAGCAATGACTTGGGGAGTGTTTTGTTCTGTTGTACACGTCACTATGAGGAGGATATGACTTGATGTCACCTAACAACAACAACAACCGTTCTTTCAAAAGTGAAGTGAGGAAAAGGGTGCTGATTTGGGATAATGTTGCATATTGAGTCATCACAAAATGAATAAATAACTCAATTTAAAATAATAGAGATATGGATATAGGTTTGGTCCAAACACTTTAGTAATTGCATTCTTAATTTAATCTTTCACCTTTCCAAAAGGTTATTAATATGAAGCATTTCAAGTGCTGGTTCATGAACAATTTGCAGCAAGCTACAACAACTTCCTTCTTTGTTAGAAAGTGTCGGCACCTTGACTACTGCTATCAGAACGTGGAGAGATGAAAATTTGCATAAAGACCCAAATACTTTATGTCATCTAGGGCTACACATTATGATATTTTGATGAGTATCACTGTAAAATGTAAAAAAATGTTTGTAGTATATATATTTAAAAATTTCTTACACATCAAGAATATGACTCATCTAATAAAATTTAATTTAAATTGAAAGATGACTTTAAAAATATTTAGGTCACAGTTATTTTTAATGTTATCCTTAAAACTCTGAATAATGCTTCAGAAAAACCATTTGAACCTAACTTGGGGCTGAGTCAAATAGTATATAACTATAATCTACCTGCTCAGGAGGCTGAGGCAGGATGACTGTGAGTTTGAGGCCAGCTTGGTCTACACAGCAAGGTCAAGTTCACTTTGGGCAACTTAGTGAAACCCTGTCTCAAAAAGAACATGCTGCAACTGTAGCTTAGTGAGATAGTGTTTGCCTAGCATATGCAGTTCCATCCCTAATACTGCATAAATATAAAACAAAAACAAAAACACAAAAATCGAAACCAAAAACCCTCACTTAATGCATACCACCTTGATATTGTGTTTGTGTTATCAACCCAATGTTTAAGCTCTATCCAAGATCTTATTAACTTCTAGAATTGCTATTTAATCTTTGTTTTGAATTTAAAATGTTCACAGAATGGAGCTGAGTGTTTCAGAGAATGCTAAAGATGTATTAATGTAAGTTGACACCGTACATCAAAATTTGCAATTCCAAATTGTTTAAGTAGTTTTCACTTATATTTTGAACAAAGGATGCCTTCAAGGAAACAGAGAAAAAGAATTTTACTATTTTAAAAAGATAAAACTGGAAGCCTGGTGAAGGGGCAAATGCCTCTAATTTCAGGGGAGATGGAGGCAAGAGGATCACAAGCTTGGGACCAGAGGCAGCCTTCTTAAGTTAGCAATACCTTATCTCAAAATAAAAAAAAATTAAAAATGGGCTTGGGGTGGAACCTATTGGTACAGCAATTGCAAAGTGTATGAGATGCCCTGAGTTCAACCCCTAAGCACCGCAAATACATACATACACACATACATACATACACACACACATACATACATACATAAAATTTATGTACCTTTATGTATTGATTGTAAAGTTAAGAAGGAGAAAAGGCAATAATTTTAGGTTCTTTCTGGAAAAGTTATCATTTGCTGTCATTGCTTTCTATAGTTTTCTTACAGTGAACTTTATTTTGGACTTTAGATTTTGACAAAAAATCAAGGGATATATTTTCTTTAAATATTTTCTTAAGCGCAATTCCCAGTTTCCAGCACAAAGGGCGATCTACTTAACTATGATGTTCTTCTTAATAATCTTTTGGTAAACAGGTATAGCAGAAAGTCTTATGTCTGTTTTATTTGGAGTCTGAGCTGAACCAGTTCAGTATTTTTTAAATCATCCTTGTTGTTGTTCGGTGCCATCCAGTCTGTGTCTGACTCATAGCAGCTCTACATACAACAGACAAAACAGTATTGTTAGTGCTCCTCTGGTATTCATAGGGTTTTCAATGGCTGATTGTTTTTTGGGAGTGGGTTGCCAGGTCCTTCTCCAAAACCGACAGCACCTGGTGTTCTCAGGCGGTCTCTCATCCAAGTACTAACCATGTCTGTCTTTGCTTAGCTTCCGATATCTGAGGGGATTGGATGCCACAGTGATACAACTGCAAGCATCCTTCTAATAGAACCATGGGAATTTTCAGGCAGAATATGGAAACCATAGCATAGTTCTTGCTAAGTAGAACTACGTTAAATAAAATAAAATAAAATAAATCATCTAAAATATCCCTAGGGCTTCACACAGGCTGGGATTTAGCTCAGTGGGTAGAGTGCTGCGCTGCAGTCTCTGAGGCCCCGAGTTCAATTCCCAGCACCTCAAAAAATGGGAGAAGGGCCTGGCAATCCACTCCCAAGGCAATCCCGAAGCACTCAGCCATTGAAAACCCTATGAGGGTCTCTATGAGTTGGATACCGACTCGACGGCAGCTAACAACAACAAGGGCTCCACACATTGCACAGCTCTGCAATTGACATGACATGGAGTACAGTTACTGCTGCTGTTAGATCTGGATGTCCTTTTCATCAATCTATAACATGCATACACAATCAGTACTGTTTCAAGTACAGAGCAGATGGCAAAAAAAAACAAAAAACAAAAAACAAAAAACAAACAAACAAACAAAAAACACCTGAGGAGTAAGAACTTAGAGAACAGAAATCTACTTTTCTGTCTTTTTGGTCAAGACCACTGTGAGAGTTATCATAAAACTGGCATGTGACAGAGACTTCCCCTAACTACATCAATAATTTACCTTATTCATCATTACCAATGAATCCAGGATGAATCACACGAGTCATTTAACTCATTTCAGTTAAGTGAAAACTTAAATAGATTGAAGAAGCATTCATTTGATATGAGCTTATCAAAAATCAAGCTTTATGTAATAAAATGATTACAGATTCTATTTATCTAAATGCCTTTCTATTTAAGCTTCTATAAAATTTGAGAAATTCAAAAGTTATAAAAATATTTAATTTTAGGTAAATATTTTCATCTGTTTGTGTTCATTATGCAAGTTTTAATACTGTGGATAAGTGAGATTCTGCAGTGCTCAAATAGCAATGTATTAAGCAATGTATTATGTACATTAATGAGTAAAATAAACAGTTTTCTTTGATTACTATGAAGATTATTTGAGGTAATAATGTTGATATTGCAATTGTTACTGAAACAGAATGAAAAGAACATAATTCATGTTTAGAGACAGATCATTCTAAGTACTATTAGCCTGCAGCGGTAGCCCTGTGGCATCCGATCTCGTAGATCTCGGAAGCTAAGCAGGGTCAGGCCTTGTTAGTACTTGAATGGGAGACCACCTGGGAACACCAGAAGCTGTAGGCTTAGGAGAAGGACCTGGCAACCCCCTCCCAAAAATCAATCTGCCATTGAAAACCCTATGAACAGCAGAGAAGCACTGACAATAGTGTTTCCCCTGTTGTACAGAGGGTCGCTATGAGTCGGATACCGACTCGACAGCATCTAACAACAACAACAACAACAACAAGTACTATTCAGATATTACCAATGCAGTATGAAAACATTACTTCCCTAACCTGATGTTTTAAAACAGTCTATGTATTGAAGTATTGCCATTTTTTTTTTCACTTTTGGTATGAATAGTTAACCTTTAATTGCTATTGTGGTGTCAGGCCACAAAAGTTGAAATGTGGGGTCAAAATTGATACCTAATTTAGGTAATTGGCCTAATTAACAATTAACAACAGAATATATGTTAAAGAAAATATCTTAAAAAATAAATGGCTTTGTGGTTTGGGGTCTTCAGTGACCCCATGATACCAATTATGTAATAGAATTTCACAAGGCCAGTTTAGGTCCATTTTTCACCAGATAATACCAGTTATCAGTTAAAAATGTGTATGTATGTGTGTATATATATTTATATGTGTATATACATTTTTATGAATATATATACACACATATCATTTTGATACTTTTAATGTTTCTTTGTTGGTCAAGTAGAAATTTCAAAAATATGTGCATAGCAATAAGTAAATTAATTGTTTAGAAACAGCTTTAAATTATTATGAAACTTTTAGGTGTTAGGACTTATTACTAAAATATCATTCACTAAGTAGATGCAAGTAATACATGTTGAATCACTATAGACTCAATATTAATTTATTTTATTAACATGAGAGAATATTTTTATATTATTTCAGTTTTTTTTCCATTGCTGGAGGTTGAACCCAAGGCCTTGTGTTGTATCTTAGGCATGTGTGCTACCACAGTTACATTCCCACTCCAGAAAATATTGTCTTAATACTTTTATTTATCCTTATCTCATTGAGCTTTGAGATAAAAGAATCTACTAAAAATCATTCTTTTTTCTCTTAGAGTTATATTACTTCTCAAATGAGAATAAATGGTGACAATATTCACATATGGATATAATCATTAGCAAACAATCTTAGTACTTATTTTATCTGTATGACAGCTAATAGCTAAAGTAGCTTAAATCTGAATGAGTCTTTCCAACCCATGTTCTTTTATAGTGATTAAAGAGTAGAATTTTTAGAAGCAAGCAGATCACAAAAAGAAATATCAAAAGCCAAGAATGATGTCAAATCAATGCCCAAGTTTAGGTGTTTTTGCTATTTTTGGATTCAGCATTGATTTAATCTAGAAAACAGTGTGCTCACTATGAACTCTAAACAATGTGGTTTTTATGTAATGATATGTTTGATAAAATATAGCAGGATGTATCAAAATTGCAAAATAACATCAGAATAAATATAAACAAAGTTATTTTCCTGAATATTCAGGCAGATTGTAGAAAATTACCATTTTTTTTTTGTTTTCTGACCAATTTGTAATTACTTCCTAGTTTAAAGTATTATTTCTTATTTTGATTACTGTACACGATAATGTCTTTCTCTTCTCTTCTCTTTTCCTCTCTCTCTCTTTCATTTTATTTCCTTTCTTTTGCTTTTTCTTTTTATTTGTGCATGTGATACTAAGCTGCTGAACCTGCGGTTGCTTTGCAAGTGTGCTATCACTGGGCTGCACTCTCAGCCCCTTTGTAATATCCTCTTAAAATTGGGAATAATCTCAATGTAAATGATGCAACCTCAAGAGTACATGGGAAAAATAGGGGAATATAAATGCATATGAGTTTAAGTACATATTAATCACAAGGTTCCATAAACTTTTTAAGTTGATGAAAGTGTAACCAAAAGTGATGTAATAGTTACACAGTGGAAAATGCAAATGCTGTGTTACTCTTTCCCACCAACATTCATCAATAAAAGAAAAAGAGAAAAATAAATAAATAAATAAAATACAATATAGTGTAAAAAAACACAGGAAAAAAGTAAAATAAAATAAAGACAGAGTTTCACTAAGTTATACAGACTGCCTTGAACTTGGGACCCTCCTGCCTCCACCTGCCAAGTCACTGGGATTACAGTCATGAGCCACTGTTTTGGCCATAATGAATTTCATTATGACATTTTTATACAATTGTATCATGTACTTTGTTCTTATTCGACATCCTCCAGTCCCCTCCTTGTTCCTCCTACTCCCTCTCACTATTTCCTTCTGTTTCTGGCATATTTTGGACATCTTGTAAGGAGGAACCAATCTCTGTAGAAGGACATCATGTGTGGGGGAGTGGCGGATCAATGAAACAAAAGAAGACCTTCAACTAGACGGATTTGCCGCAGTGTCTGTAACAATGGCTTAAACATAGAAAGATCGTGTGCTTGGCACAGAATCAAGGAGTAGTCCATTATGTTGTGTATAAGTTTGCTATAAGTTGGACCCAACTCAATGACACCTAACAACAATAACATGCTTTCAAACTCTACAGCCATTATCTCCCTAGCTACCAATCTCTTCAGATCATGGAAGCTAAGCAAGGTCACGCCTGGTTAGTACTTGTATGGGAGAGCACATGGGAGTAGCAGGTGCTGTAGGCTTGGGGGAAACATCCAGCAAAGAACAATCCACCGTTGGAAACTCTATGAATAGCAGAAAAGTACTGACAAATTGATGTGCATTGTGCAGTGTGGGGTAGTGTTTCATTCTTTTGTACATAGGATTGCTGTGAGTAGAACCCGACTAGACAGCACCTAACAACAACAACATACTTTCAAAACTTACATACATATATATGTGTGTATGCACAAAGATACCTTTCCTTTTTAAAATCAATCTAGATTCTACATATGAGAGAGAATGTATTTATCTTTCTGAGTCTGGCTTATTTTACTTAATATAATGATCTTCAGTTCCACCCATTTTATCTGTCTTTGATGCTTAGTATTTAGGAGTATAGCAATCAACCACAAAAAAAATCATGTCTTGCTAGACACTGTGGTACATATCTGTAATTCTAGTGACTCAAAATGCTGAGGCAGGAGGAATGCAAGTTCGAGTCCAGAGGCAGCCTGCCCTGTCTCAAAATACAAAATAAAAAAGGAGATGCAGGAACTGTCAGTATTGGGGCTCACCACCTAGCACACAGGAGGCCCTGGGTTCAACTCCTCAGTACTGAAAAAAAAAAAAAACCCATACTATTCCTTTCCATCTCATCTCAAAATTCTATTGAGATGCCCCTTGTCTTATAGTAGTGCTAGGTATCAATAAATTAATCATATGTTGAAAATATTATGTCAAAAATACCTATATTATACTTAATATACCAAAACTGCATAGTGTAGCCTTATCTACCTTAAACATGTTTCAAATACATTAACCTACAAGTGAGTAGAATTACCTAACACAAAGTTTGTTTCATAATGAAATGTTGACTGTCTCATGTATTTATTGAATACTATAATGACAGTGAAAAATAGAATGACTATATGGATTCATTTTTGTAATATTGTAAAGTTGAAAAATCCTTAGATCAGAGTTGGGAACAAGCTGCATTTGATTATCATATTTCAAACACTTGCGATATTTTCAACCTTTGAGTAGTAAATGTTATAAATGAGAATCATGTTGATTTGTCTTAGATTTCATAGTCAACTATCTTCTTATGCTATGGAAAATACTTCAGCCAATCCCTCTTCTTCAGGCACAAGCTTTGTATTCTGAATGGATTTTGATCCAGAAAAATTATCAGAGTTAGATCTTAGCTCATGAACAAATGAGAAGTGTTCACTATTTTACAGCAATAATACTAAGAATTTAGATAGATCATCTATTTTGGTAACTCTTTCAAAAGAAAATAGATTTCTTCTTAGGTATTCTACTTGCTAATTGAGGTAAAGACTGTTTGGGGACCTATCTGGTTTGTATTTGGGTATCTCAATTACCTGAATGTAACTTATTCTACAGTTACCAAAAGAAAAGTGAAAGTAGTATGAACAGAGTTGGGAAATCAAAAATTGTTAGCCCTTGTAATCATGCTTGTACAAACATAAATAGGAATGTGTAACCTATTTTGCGAATGTTTTTCATCTCCATCTCTCTAATTCAATAAGGATGCATTTTGAATATATAATTCACATTTTTGGTACATTAATTCGTCACTATGTTCACACAACATAGGAAATTATCAAAAGTCTATTTTGATATATTTTATGCTTTCCTAAAAAGATCACTTGTGGGAATCAATTTTGTATCCTGAGCCATTAAATTTAATACTTATAATTGGCCTTACTTTCATGTGAATACTCTCTTTGGCTAAATGTGGTAAGAATGAAAATACACAAAAAGTAGATAGTTCTACAAGTCTACAAAACAACCTATGTATATCTATATATGTCTATTCCAGTTTTATTTAATATTAAAATAAAATATTTTTTTACTAGGACAGAGTATATTGCATTCTATAACTGTGGCAGAAAATTTCCTCATTTTAAAGTAATACCACCCTTTCTACTAAACAGTCGTATGTATTGCAAAACAAAGTCTGTGACTTATAGGTAAGAATTAGCTTGTGATGAAGCTTATTGTTATATTGGTACAGAGTTCACAGTTACACTACCCAGGGAAAAACTTCTCAGATAGAGGAAGTTTATCATCTTTTTTATTTTTTAAATGCAAGCTATTAAATAGTTTAAGCCATTCCAACATCTTTCAAAATATAATGGAAAAATAAAAGCAGTATTAAAACAAGACATGTGCATGACCATTGGCATAGTAAGTTTACAATTCTGCACCCTGGGACCCCTGGGAATATTATGCTCTGACTCTGGGTGCCATATCAGATGATGAGAATAGTCTTGCTTCTGTGTGGTATTATTTTGACAAGAAAGTGTACACACTATTGAAATAAGTGGTCCTTTCAACAAGTAAAATGATTAGTGAAATGAGTAGACAATAAAATCATATTTATAGAGAAAATGGATATGAATCAATATCAGATAATAATGTTCAGAAAGAGGTGATGAAAATTAGATTACTGTTCATTCAAGAAAATGATGAAAGAGAAATCAAGAAAATAGAGTAGACTTGTCCAAAATATTTTTATATAATATTCTAGCAGCACAGTGAATATACAACTAATGGAATTTAATAAAAAAGCAGACATTCATTGATAATGAAATAAAAGTTCTGGTTTCAGTAAAATTCAAGATTTTTTAAATTTCCATGCTTTTGGTCATATAATCATAAATGTGTGAAGTAATGACAGTGTTCTTAATGTTCATTAATGTTCATTAATATGATAACAAATTGAAATGTGGAAAATAAATTGGTTGAGTTTTAAGAAAATATGACTTCATTTTTCCCCCTGAATGGATAAGACTACTCATTTTGTTGCTAGACCACCCTTATAGTGGCACATGTATACAAATCAACTTGTTTTCTTGCATGTAAAATAAGACAATCTCAATTACTGAGGTAATTAGAGTTGTGGATCATTTTCTGCCATCATTTCATAGATGTTCCAAAAGCAGGTGTGAAAAAACAGGGGATTGTTTACTTCTGTTTTATCACTAGCCATCCTTTGCTTTCTTCATTTCAGAGACTGGTAACAAGAGACATAAGAAATGAAGGTCATAGTTTTGCAAAGTACAACCCTCATCAACTCTTTAGACCAACATTGTTGTTGCCCATCTATGACTTATTATTGCCTTCAGCTATATAACGCTTTTGCAGCTGTATTTCTTGAAAAGTTGACATAGATATCTGTGACACAAATTGTCAGTTTGATGTGGAAAAGACTCAACTTCTCTCATTAATATTAAACTTCTGGGGGGGATGTGTTGTTGCAATAAGCATTTCTTTAAGGATAAAGGAATACATATATTACTATTGGCATGATAATTGAAATCATATTCAGTAAAATGAATGATGAAGGAATTATACTCATGCATTCTAAAAGAAGAGACAAAGATGTATTAGAAGAGGGGAAAGCATGTTATCACAAAATATGCAAGGACTCAGACATCCTTTCTGAAGTGATAAAACAACAAAAAGGAAAGTTATTATAACCATCTATTATTGTTTCTAATGAGCATCAAAAGGATTGTGATAAAGAAAAATTATTGTCCATCATTGCAACAGAGTATAGCTGAATTGCCACATCTTTTTATGACAATGCAGGCAAGTATAATTTGGACATAAATCATATGTATTGTCTTGTACTTTATAATGGACTTTCATTACACTTTACACAAAATTTGGAATGGGAAGAGACTAAAAGCCAGACATTTGTCTCTGCTTTTCCCTATAAGGACTACTAATGCAGAATTTGTGGTGAATTCACAGGACACTAAAATTTGTGGACAGTATAAGATCTGCCTCTTTTTTTTCATGTGACATAAGAAGTAGAGGTAATTTTCATTTCTCTCTCTACCTCAATTCAATGATACTACTTTGAAGTCAGACGTTGGTGCAATTTTTTATTTGTTTCTTTTAATTTTTTTCCCTAATGTGCTGAGCATCCTCCCTTTCCCTTTGGAAATATTCTGTTCATTTGAAGTAGAAGTTTTATTTGTAGAGAAATCGTTTGAGTGAAAAAGAAAATGAAACTTCAGTGTTTTAGATAACCAGCTAAAGAAATAGAACTTTTCTGTGTTATCATACCATTACTGCCATAATAAGATTATGTGCATGTCATGGCAAAATTAGTTTGCAAGGCCAACTATTTACTAATAACTAATATTTAGAGGAACTGTTATGTGAGCAAAACATATTAACATATATTACTTGTTATGATCCTCAAAAACACAGAGTGTTAAGGTTAATATTTTACTGTTACTTTATATACAAGAAAATCAAATTTCAGAGACATACATTAACTCTTGTAGTGTCCTGAACCTACCATGAAACAGAGTTATATGTCTTAAACACAAATTTCTTATTTAACTCCCGGGTTCTTTTTACCATATCCCATAATCACAACTTTTTTTATATTCCTGTAGATTCTTTAAAATTACCAAGTTAGTCATGAATTAAAAGCTTTGTAATTGTCAATATTTTTAGGACTTAGTATTCCCTAAAAGAGCTGATATACTTTTCATAATGTATCTAACTCATATTAGACAACTGAAGAAAACTTGAACTGAGTATCTAAGTAATACCTGAGTTTCTTTGTGAGAATGTAGAATCCTGAAATTAATTCCCCAAAATTCTGATTGAGTACATTTATTTTTAAACTTATTTATTTACTTAGTTAGTTCATTAGTTCTTTGCTTGTTTACGTATTTATTTTGTAGTACTAGAAGATTTAACCTAGGACATTCCACCACTGTGCTGCACCCACAGTCCATTTTTAAATTTTTTATCTTGAGACAGGGTCTTTCTAAATTATACGGGCTGCCCCTAGCTTTATATTCATGATTCTCCTGCCTCAGCCTCCTCAGTCACTGGTACTCTAGGCATGTAACACTGCACCCAACTTGATTCAATACATTTAAATGAGACTCTATAATCTTAATTTTTATAAACAGAGCCACATTTGGAAAAATCCATTTTAGTACATGGATAACTTGATGATGCGACTGATCTATGTTTTGATATACAGACAACACTATTTTTTTCTTTCTTTGTTTTGATTTTCCCTTCTCTTCCTTCTCCCTTCTTTTCTGTTAGATTTTATCAGATTGATATTTGTTAATGTATTGCCTCTCTTAATTACTCACTTTCAATTTATCTGTTAGTAAAATATTTTAGATTGCTTATGGTTACATTTAAAAAGTATATTATATGTCAAGATTCTGGTAGAAATTTACTATTTCATGGTTTAATATTGCCCACCTGAAAATTTATCGACATCTTAGATATAGGCAAGTGGCAAAGTTCGAGTCTCAAGTAATCTGGGCACAAATATTCTGTTCTTTTTTTTTACCCAGAAAAAAATTTAAACCTTCTATTCTTAAATTCCGTAGAATTGGAATAAATTGTCATAGACATTTTGTGGAAATTAAATAAGATAAGGGCTTACCTAAATCCAGTACATAGCACTCTTGTCAGAACACGGGAAATGCTAATTAAGGCAGCTATATTTATTGGAGAAGGGCCTGGCAATCCACTCCCAAGGCAATCCTGAAACAGTCAGCCATTGAAAACCCTATGAGGGTCGCTATGAATTGGATACCGACTTGACAGCACCTAACAACAACAACAATTATTATCGTGGGGCTGGGATTTAGCTCAGTTGGTAGAGCCCTGCGCTGTAGTCTCTGAGGTCCCAAGTTCAATTCCCAGCACCGCAAAAATGGGAAAAGAACCTGGCAATCCACTCCCTAGGCAATCCCGAAACTGTCAGCCATTGAAAACCCTATGAGGGTCTCTATGAGTTGGATACCGACTCGACAGCACCTAACAACAACAACAACATTATTATTGTTGTCATGGTGTTTAGTGAAGTTATTAATTACTAACTTTATCATTAGGAAAAATTTCATGTTCCCACTGACTATCTGGTTTTGATTTTTGTAATGTTTCCCAGTCACATTTAAATGAATTAATTTCAGAACACAGTTATTGGATATGACTATTGGTCTTTGGAGAGTGATGATCAAAGAGAAAGGTTTTTCATTCCTACCAATACTACTGAAATATTCCTGTTAGTTGCTATGAGCCATTCCCAGCTGCCATAGTTTTTATAT
This sequence comes from Pedetes capensis, assembly GCA_007922755.1. Classification (NCBI taxonomy): domain Eukaryota; kingdom Metazoa; phylum Chordata; class Mammalia; order Rodentia; family Pedetidae; genus Pedetes; species Pedetes capensis. Next base: position 40,338 of record VMDO01018873.1, read on the forward strand.
TATTCAATAACTTTAAATTTTTTATTGTTGTTGATTTTGTTGTTTAGCAACTTATAAAAATTCTCTGGGTTATATACACCTGTATAATATTAAAATTAAAGTATACTCAATAGTGATAGGGTGAGAAATTTACTTGAAAAATAAAAATATATTAAATTTTCATATATATTTTCTCAAAGTACACTTGTGTTGCATTTTTATATTGTTGTTGTTGTTAAGTGCCATCCAGTCATGTCTGACTCATAGCCACCCTCATAGGGTTTTCAATGGCAGATTGTTTTGGGATTGACTTGGGAGTAGGTTGCCATGTCCTTCTCCCATTTTGCAGTGCTGGGAATGGAACTCGGGACCTCAGAGACTGCAGAGCGGTGCTCTACCGAGCTAAATCCCAGCACCATTTTTATACAGAAAGTTCATTAATAAAAGTACAAATATCTTGTGTGTGTATAGGACATTTTTCTATTAATGAATAGATATTAACATTTACAGATGATGGATAGACATGCAGGTGATAAGTTCAGGAATTCCATGTCTTCCTGAGAAATTGTTTTTCTTAATATTTATGAAATTAAACCACTTTATATAATATTAAACTTATGCTACGTATTTTGACCTAATAAGAGGGCATATAATAAGATCTATAAATTCCTATGAACATTTCTTTACTAAGTCAATGTTTTCTATACATTTGAAGCATGTAGTTTCATATTTGAAAGTTTAAAAGTTCTAAAAACTATAAAATGGACTTATGTTTAAAAATCTATGAGACCCTCTAAGAAAAATACTGATGAAGCATTAGAAAAAGT
>VMDO01018874.1:0-41163 GCA_007922755.1 Pedetes capensis
TACCTTTTGATAGATAATTTATCTTCAAAAAAGAGATATGGGCAATTATAAAAATGATCACAGATCTGTTTTTTACTTGTGAAAAACTGCAACAACATAAAGAATAATGGCTTAAAAATTATCATATAACATCTCTAAAAAGAACTATTACACATTTTTTAAAACGGTATTTTTAGAGAATCAAAGGACAAGGGAAAATGTCAATGACATAATATGAATACTAATGTAGGCCAGAAAATTGCAGGTTACCTAATTAAGACTTTGAAAAACTTTATATGTAAGTACCCACACAAAATTAATACACACATACACACACACAACATAGAAACACATACAAGTTGAGTATCACTAATCTAAAAATCTAAAATCTGAAATGCTCCAAAAATCTGAGGATTTGAGTGCTGATATAATGCTCCCAAGTGGAAAAATCTACACCTGACCTCATGTGACAGGTCACAGTCAAAATGCAGGTACATTAAAAATATTGTATAAAGTTACCTTCAGAGCATGTGCGTAAGGTATGTATGAAACGTAACAATTTCTGTTTAATCTTGGGTTCAAATTCAACAACATCTTATAACGTATATGGAAATATTCCAAAGGCCAAAAAATGCAAAATCTAAAATACTTCTGGTCCCAAGCATTTCAGATAAGGGACTGTCAGCCTGTATAAATACTTAGAAAAAAGGAGACTGAAAGGAAATATGCAAAAATGTTAATAGCAGTTGTTTTTTCTGAGTTAAAATTTCGTTTTTGATGTTTACCTAAGTGTTCAAACTTTCTATTTTTATAATCAGAAAAAAGTATTAAAAATGTATTCCTAATAGATGAAGATATTACATGCTATTACCTACACAAATAGTAAAGAGGTTTTAACATATTTAAAATAGGCTTAGAATTATATCATAAAATTGACTTTTATTGAAAAATCTGTTTTTACTGTTTTATTGTAAACATTTTCCCAAAATGATTTAAGAAGCAGTTCTTTCACATAGCATTACTTGTGTATATAAAAATACTGTTGTTGTTGCTGTTGTTAGGTGCCATCGAGTCAAGTCCAACTCATAGCGACCCTTACAGGGTTTTCAATGGCTGTTTCGGGGTTGCCTTGGGAGTGGGTTGCCACATCCTTTTCCCGTTTTTGTGGTGCTGGGAATCGAATTTGGGACCTCAGAGACTGCATAGCGGCGCTCTACCAACTGAGCTAAATCCCAGCCCCAAAATACTGTACTTCATGTGTTTTCCCTGATTGCATGATAAATGACGAGTGCCAAAGTCAGTACAAGTTAGAAGATAATGTTAGAACCAAAACAACTACTGGCTATGGTCAGAGTGGTGAAAGTATATAGTTCATTTTTAGGTTTTGTTTTATTGGTCATTTTGATGTATCTTTCATGTTTTCAACATTGTTTTAATAATCAAAATAAATCAATAAATGTGATTTTTTTTAAGCAGAAGGAATCATTACTGGGTCATCTGGGAAAATTGGAAAATGAAAGGTAAATCAGATAAATGTATCAATACTAAATTTCCTAAAGGTGCTAAGTATACTATGGTTTATAAGAAAATGTCAAGCCAAGCATGGTGTCACACGCCTATTAATACCAGTACTTGTGAGGCAGAGGCAGGGGGATCAAAGTTTGAGGCCAACCTGGGCTATATAGCAAGACTTGTCCCAAAAAACAAAATAAAGAAAACAAAGGAAAAGCTCATGAGAAAAACATACAGATACTCAGAGAAAGAATGAGAATATGAAAAGCACATTTAGCTCAGTTGGTAGAATGCTGCTCTGTACTATCTGAGGCCCTGGGTTTGATTCCCAGCACTGCAAAAATGGGAAAAGGGCCTGGCAACCCACTCACAAAATAATCAGTCATTGAAAACCCTATGAATAGCAGAGAAACGCTGAGATAGTACCAGGCATGGCGCAGTGTGGGAGAGTGCTTTTGTCTGTTGTACATAGTGGTGGTTATGAGTCGGACCAACTCAATTGTACCTAACAACATACAACAAATGGGCAAAATACAATAATATGTGAGTCTGGATAATTACTCTAAAGTATATATAAGAAAGTTCTCTGTACTATTTTTTAAACTTTTCTGTACACCTGAAATTATTTTAGAATTTAAGGAAAAAAAAGTAGTAACATAGGAGAAGAGAAGAAAAGGACAACTTACCTCAATATTTTCTTCTCCAAATTTCTCTACTGCTTTTTCTTCAGAAAGGCCACAGCAGCCATATTCCAAAGGAGTAAATACAGTTGTTGGAACATTTTCATAGTCACACTGTTTCAAAATGAGGAAAAAAATTAAAATAGGCAAAACTGTAACTTACCCCTAAAAAAGAGTTTTATTTCAAAAAGGTTCAAAATTGGGAGAGGAAAGCAGACTAATAAATTTCTACCAAAAGTATGTGAAGTCTCAATTCTAGATCTTAAACTTACACACCGTGAACCATTAACTTCTGTCCAAAGTCTTTGTGGAGATGTGAAGTCTAGCAAGAAAAAGATTCATGTAAAGAAAAAGATTCATGTGACTTCTGTGTCCTCTACTAACTGAGGTTACCACCCATGATCTCTTTTCCTTCCCTTAATAAAGCAGCAAAAAAACCTGCAGGAGCACTCAGTATTGACAATCACATATTATTAGTTACAAAAATTAATAGAATTCTTTGAAATTATCAATTAGGTAATACATATTAATAGCCATAAAAGTATTTTATACCCTTGGCTTAATAATCCCACTTGACAAGTCTTTAAGATTATAAATTGTGGTGGTACAATCCCAGCTGCAATCCCAGCACTTGGGAGGCTAAGGCAGAAGGACTGTAAGTTTGAGGCCAACGTGGGCTCCACAGTGAGACTGTACTTTAACACTCCTTCCAAAATCTGTAAGATTATGTTATTATAGTAACATAATAAAAAGGCTACATATGTGATTCAGTATTGCTGGAGTATTCATCAGTAGTAGCAATATTGGAGAGGCTTTAAAAATCTAAATAACCGTGGCTGGTAATGTAGCTCAGTGGTAGAGCACTTGTCCAGCATACACAAGCCCCTATGTTTGATCTCCACTGCCAAAACAAAACAGAAAAAGCACAGTCTGATGGTTACCCTTGATTGTCAACTAGATTGGATTAAGAGATGCCTAAACCACAGGCTGCCTGTGGCATCTGATCTTGTCAGATCTTGGAAGCTAAGCAGGGTCGAGCCTGGTTAGTACGTGGATGGGAGACCTCCTGGGAACACCAGGTGCTGTAGGATTGGGAGAAGGACCAGCAAACCACTCCCCCCAAAAAACAATCAGCTATTGAAACTCCTATGAATAGCAGAGAAGCATGATAATAGTGTTTCATCTGTTGTACATAGGGTTGCTATGAATTGGACACCAGCTAGATGGCACCTAACAACAACAACAAACCACAGCCCTGGGTGGTCTGTCAGAGTGTTTCGGGAGAGGACTAACACACGGACAGCACCGTTCAATAGGAAGAAGCCAGAACATAAAGGCAGAGAGGCTAAATCTCTTCCTGAGCAGAGCATGTGCCTCTAACTACTGCTGTCTGTGGACATCAGACTACAGTTTACTCAGTTTCCACAGGGATTCAACAGCAGACTTTCCAGGGTGCTTCCAGACCTTGGCACCAGGTAGGGATTCCTCAGGTTTCCAACTCCTGGACTGAATGGGTTCTCTCTGTAGGTGCAACTGTGGAACTGAACTGCCCCCATCCTGTAAGTTAACCCAGTAAATCCCCTTAAAATGTTAATTGAGGGGCTGAGGATATAGCTCAGTGGTAGGGTGCTTATTTAGCATGTACAAAGCCCTAGGTATAATTCTGAGCACAACACACAAAAAAAACCTAACTGAAACCACAGAAATGAAAAAGCTAATGATTATGACAGCAGTTTCTGAAGCACACTGTATGACATTCATACATGTAGATAACAAAAGGATTCTGGAGTCAGGTGAATTTGTTAAAAGCTGGATTAAGCAGGTAAACAGGTTTCTCTCTTTAATATTCTAGTATACATTCTGGGGAAAATGTACTAAGTAAATGTCAAATATGTTTACAAATTCATTTGGTAAAACGCTACCAGTTAAATTTGTACATATTGATGAGTCTGAATAATAGTCTACATTTAAATTATGAGAAATGCAATCCTCATGCCAAACTAGTGGGGTGAGATTTTTAAAATGTGTTCCTCCTCTAGAAATAATAACTATAATTCTTTTTCTCTAGAACATAAACATCCTTGGAATTCTGTAATTCAAAAGTATAGACATCTATGTATAGCCATAATGGTGTATCTTGGACCTGCCCTGCCCTCCTGCTTTAAACAACCAGAAAACCCGACAAATATGAAACAACACTTTTTAGACACCAGACAACTGGCAGCACAGGCCTGTGATCCCTGAGAAAAGGAACAAATGAGGTGGGCCCTGTGCTCACTCCAGCTTTCTGCCCATAGGCAGTTTCTATGCCTCAGTGCAGATAAGGGAGTTCCAATGGGCCCAGGAGTCTTCCTCAACTTTTGAGACAGAGGTCACAGTTCAAGGAAGCCATGGCGGCATGAAGATGCAAGACAGAATACCAAAGAGGATGAAGCTGCACAAAGAGAGCTCTGGGATCTGTAGAGTCCTCAAGATTATGACTGTGATGGGATGGAATGGCCAAGAAGGAGATGAAAAGATCCACTGATTTTTCTTTTAGGAACTGTGTGCTGTGGGGTTTCAAATTTACTTAGGTGCAGCCTTGTGCAAGTTCACCCTCTGGTTATTCCTGGTATATAGAAATATTTCTTCCCACTTCAGGAAACCACAAAATATAAATTTAAGAACAAACTAAATGTATCATAAACTCAAATTCTATTTCTAAATGCCCTTTCTTGACTTATTGCATTCTCAGCAATGAAGAATAAAAATATATTCAAAGGGGTAGGTAGGCCTGTTAGTTTTATTCCAAACAGGACTGACCCAATTACTCTTCCCAGGACAATCAGCCATTCTGGTAATCAAAACTCTTCCTACCTGTAGTCTGTTAATTTCAAATTATGAGATTTAATTATGCTATACTACAAAATAACTACCCGTCACAAATTTTACTAGCATCATTTTATGAGGTTTCCCTTACCATAGCCAACTGAAAGCAACCCATAATGATTTATATAAGGAAATGTATAATATTACATTCACAAATCTAATCCATACCTTTCAACAGTTTTAAAGGACTACAAAATCAGATTTGGATTAGAATTGTATGCAGACTGGATTTGTGGTTGAGAGTTGGGTCAAGAGCTCTACACTGTTGAAAGGAGGCAGATTAGATTCAAGAATGTATAGTAACTAAATACAGAACCTTTTAAAAAATAATTGGGATACATTTATTCTTTTCTAGACATCCTGTCCTATATAAGAGCTTTGATTTCCTATAATGACTTTAAAAAAATATCACTTTTAGGGCTAGGAAAATAGCTCAGTAGTAGAGCACTTGCCCACCATATGAGGCTCCCATTATGATCTCCAGCACTGCAAAAAAAGGAAAAAAACAAAAAACACTTTGAAACATTAGAACTACCATGTAACACATTCAACATTCCAATAAAAGTTTGTTTTTTGTTTTTTGTTTGTTTTTTACCAAGGAAAGGAGAGGGGAATAAAGTGAATAGTAGTTTAACCCACTCTGTCTGATACCTCAGGAAACTAAAAATAGAATTGCCATATGACCCAGCTATATCACTCCTGGGAATATACTCAAAGGGAGATAAGTCATCATATCACGAAGACACCTGCACCTCCATATTTAATGCAGCACTCTTCACAATTGGAAGGATATGGAACCAACCAAGATACACATGAACAGGGGAATAGACAAAAAAATTGTGGTACATATGCACAATGGAATATTACTCAGTAATAAAAAAGAATGAAATAATGTCAACTGCAGCAAAATGGATGAAACTAGAGAATATCATCTTAAGTGAATGAATACAGGCTCAAAAAGAGAAACATCTTATGTTCTCACTCATACGTGGAAGATGATTTTACTTGAAGAAAAAACTATACATAAGTAGATATATATAAAGTGAACAACTAAGCTTAGCTAAGAAGGGAAAACAGAGTAGAAAGAGGAACAGAGGGGACTAGCAAAAGGACGTGAAAGTTGTGGAGGGTGGGAAGGGGAGGGGAAACAACGTAAAGGGATAAAGGGGGAAAGGGTAATCTCAATGTAAATGATGCAACTTCATAAGTACATGGGAAAAATAGGGGAATATAATCCATAAATGCATATGAGTTTTACTACATATTAATCAAAGGTTCTATAAACTTTGTAGGTTGATGAACGTGTACCCAAAAGTGATGTAATAGTTGCATAATGGAAAAAGCAAATGCCGTATTACTCTGTACCCCACCAACATTTATCAATAAAGGGAAATAAAATAAAATGAACCACTCTCCTTACTGATAGTTTTGCCTAAATTCCCAAGCCTTTTAATAGCCAAGATAAGTGCTAAGAAAAGTTTTTAAAATAACACTTATAGAAATAATAAAGAAACTGATGTAAAATGCAACTATTATATGTATATGGAACATAACAAGCTCTTTTAATTCTTAATGTGATTCCAACAGTGACAATTTTCATAATAAAGCCATAACCGTATAGTAGTCTTAACAATATATTATTTGGAATACAGCTGATAAGGCACACCTAGGATGCCATCACCAAAAAATAACTAAATTATTCAAAACCTGGGAAACTTCCAACTGCTCCCCCCCCACCAGAGGGATCTGGGATGATTATTATTGAAACCTGGACTTCAGTGGCTGACAGCCATGACACTCACCTTGACAGTGGAGCTGGCATAAAGCCGCTGAGCCAGCAATCTTCCTGCCTGGATAGCGACTGGAGTAAGTTCCAGTTTTCCTTCCAATATGTCACCAATGGCATAGATGTAAGGCACATTGGTCTGCTCTTCATCTGTGACAGGTATTTTTCCAGTCCTGCAAATTCATTTAAAGATTATTAATTATAACTACTGGCTGGGTAGAACTAAATCCTCTTTCTCACCAGGACACCTTAAACTGACTCTACCTGACAACAATGTTCTACTGTATTAAAAAAAAAAACAAAACAATAAACCACACACACACACACAAAACAGCACAGAGAAACCAAAATGCTAGTGACAATCCTGGCCACTATTTTGAAAAACAAGTAAGAAAATTATAAGAAACCTTACACTATAGTAGTTAAAGAGTGAAAACTCTGTATTATAATAACCAATAAAACAAAAACAGGAAATATTAATGTAACAGTGAAAGAAGAGTTTCCTAAGCTGGAAAAGGGAATGCTCCAGCTATGGTTGCAATTAATTTTAAAAAACATTTCTAGGATTGAACAATGCTATAAACACATTGCAACAGTATTGAATGACATATTTTTTCTTACTTTTCATTTATCTTCACACCCACACTTTCTAAGCCAATATTTCTTGTACAAGCATCTCTTCCTATTGCCAACAACACCTGAAAAAATAATACACTATTGATTACTAACAAAAAGCACTGTATGAATTATCCAATCATATTTTTCTGATTATTAAACTAATCTAATTTCATTTTCCAGAGCTGGAAATAAATATTAAGAAAATGTCAGAGTTTAAATAAATCATTTAATTTGAAAAAAAAAAATCCTTTGAACATGGTATAACAGAAATCCTTTTCCATCTCTTATTAAGAGAAAGAGAGTTAATACCTTAATAAACCAAGACCAGTTTAGTAACAAAGATGGTGCAGTCTATGACTGAATTAAGTTGTTTTCTAAATGGTAGGCTGGGGAAAGGAAAGCAAAAAACATGGGACAGAGAAATTTTAGCTCATTAAAAACTTCTGCCCTTCTTCCTTTTTATAGCCTTTGGACAATATTTTAAGTTAGTAGAGAAAATCTAAAGCCATTCTTATGGCAAAACAAATCATAACGTCAGAAGTAATTAAGATATCTTAGAACGAGCATAGAACCCACACATTTCCAAAACAGCAAGTAGTCATTCTAAGTAACAAGATACTTAGTAAATACAGTATTTGCTGTCTGTTGAAGTACTGACCTGGGCCCATTCCTTACCGTATTATACTCTCCTTCAATGGTTTCCTCACCATTGGTGGACTGAGCAATTACCCTGAGTCGGCCTGGTGTCCCTGCTTTAATTTGCTCAACCTATAAAAATGATAAAGTTTTGCTCTGAATTAAAAGTATTTATCAAAGAAGGTAACTTTAACTTCCTGTTCTATCTAGTTAACCAAAGTAAAACCAAAATCTGACTTGAAAGGTCTTTTATACCCTATCTTCCTCATCTTAACATCATTAGAATGGTAACTGATTCATTTATTTATTCCCTTGTTTCTTACTAGTTAATGTTGTTTGCTCGAGCGGCTTTGTTCAAATAGTTCTTAAACTGTATATTTAGGGAGAAAAGTAGGAAAGAAGAAAGCTAGAGAAAGCACACCACAGTCCCTAAAGCAGAACCAATGACTTACTGCTTTTCCAGGGTTCCTATCTTATAATTTACCAAGAACCATTCATCCCCCATGCAGAGTCCCTGCCACCCAAATTCAGAAATTCCTTTTTGACTATTGATGTTCAGCATTTATTGACAAAGAACAAATACTGAAACACGTCAATAATGATTTTAAATAACAACTAGAAGGCCCTAAAAATCACTGTGGGAAAGAAGATGGGTATGTTTATCCTAAGTATAGGTTCAACAGTTGCTAAGGATGCAGAAAGGAAAGAACCAAGTCCTGATCCTTGTCCTATGGCAAGAGGATGAATGTATTTATTAATCTACACAAAGATGTTCATGATAACCTATCTACTGGGTAAGACTTAGAAACTCTACTGCCTAGAAGCTCCCTTATGTCTGTAGTTAATAACAATCAAATCATGATTTTTTTGTAAAACATTTCCTGGGAGAAATTAATAAAAATCATCTGCAATTTCTTCTTTACCTTTAAAATACAACCACTTTGTTTAGGAACACCATCACATTGACATCACTAAATAGTAAAGATTTCCTTTTTGAATTCTCTCCCTTCTTACTATAGTTAAACTTCTTTTGGTATATCAACTGAGCCAAACTAATTACTTTAGAAATGTTAGCTTCTGTCACAGAACTCTGAGACAGATGTCACTATCTTCCTCATCTTAAAGAAGTGAGGTTTAGAGAACTTAAACAACATTCCCTGAGTCATAAGGCAAGAAACTGGCAGGCCAGTTTCAGTCCAAGTCATGCTGATCCCAAAGATCATACTCTAACCTATCAGCATTAAGAGATTCACGGTCAGCCAAAAAACTCAGGTTAAGTCACTGAAAGAGAAAAATATATATACCTAAAACTTCCAAACTTTAATGAAACAAGACTAACTTTATCAGCACTACAGGAAATTATTAGTCTGAGATGTACTACGTGATCAATTTTGTCATTCTTATGTGGTAATGTTAACAAAGTCTCAGATTTAACTTGGCGTATTTTAGACCCTTAGAAATGAAGACTGTATAAGCAAAAAGAGCCCGCCCACATAACAAAATGAGGTAACAGTTCCCAAGGAAGTAGGAATTATATAGTACATATGCTGACTACACTATAAACCCAGGGAAAATGTCTTATAGGAAAAACACATGAATCAAATCTTGACCTCTTATAATCTCCAGTATCTATGAAGAAAAAGTATAGCAGATCAAACAAAGTAACATAAACATGCATTAAACAGCCACAACCAAAGAACTAAGAGCAAAGCTATTTAGGCAGGTACAAGATTGTATATCAATATACGATTTGAGGAATCACAGCATTCCTGATGGTACATAAGGCTTGAAGAATGGTTCCAGCATCTTCTAACTCTCTTCTTGCTTTTTATCATGCGAATAGAAACAACAAACCCGTAGGCACCCTACTTACTTTAATTGGTACAAACTGCCTTATAAACTTGACACCATGTTCTTCCATATGTTCACCAATTTTGTTGGCCATATCCTGGTCAAATCCTCTAAGGAGAATGGACCGCACCATAACAGTGACATCTAAACCAATACCAGCAAGAAATCCAGCACATTCCAAAGCAACATAGGATGCTCCGACCACCAGGGTCTTACCCGGGCAGTAAGGTAAGGAGAAAAGATCATCACTGAAAAGAAATTTAAGGGAGAAAAAGAAAAAAGGAAGAGAAAAAGAGGGAAAAAATTAGTATGAATGGCCAAAATTTTTACTTTCATAAAAGAAACTTTCAATATTATAAACATTCACCCAGACACAAATATAATGTATGAGAAGTTTTTATAAGGTCTTGAATACTCTCCCTTTTTTGCTACTCAGTAGCTTTGGGAGTAGCTTAAACTGCCAGTGGCTAACTATAGCAAGCGGTGCAACTTCTGACATTAATCTAACCCTGTAACACAAAATGATTTTAAACTGTTTGGAATACATTACATATTTGTAAACCCAAACCTCTTTCATCGTTCTTCCACTCAGTGTCTTTCCACAGTGGAAAACCCGTTACTTCTCTCCTAGAATATCCATTATCAAGAGTGGAGAGGAGCAGTGGGAAAAACTTCCAAAATCTTTTTGTAATATAAACAACCAAGTATAAAAATAAAAAACCTACAAAAGTTTTGTAGTTGTTGTTGTTGTTGTGTGCTGTCGAGTTGGTTCCAGCTCATAGCAATCCTCATAGGGTTTTCAATGGCTGATTGTTTCAGGATCACTTTGGGAGTGGATTGCCATGTCCTTCTCTTATTTTTGCAGTGCTGGGGACCAAACCTCAGAGAGTGCAGAGCAGCACTCTACCAATTGAGTGAGCCAACCCCCAGCCCACAGTTGAGTTGGGAATATATAAAACACAAAAGATTATAAAAATATTGCTATAAAATGAGTTTTCAAAAATAAGAGAAGGGAACCAAGCACAATGGCCTTTAGTTCAAGCTACCTGGGAAGCTGAGGCAGGAGGACTGCTTGAGCCCACGTGTTCAAGGCCAGCCTGAGCAATATTGTAAGATCCCATCGCTTAAAAAGAAATAAAAATTAAAAATAAAAAAACATGAGAAGAACCAGGTGCAGTGTCACACACCTGAAATACCAGTAATTTCAGAGGTAGAGGCAGGAAGATCACAAGTTCGAGGTCAGAGACAGCCTGCCTAACTTAGTGAGATCCTGTCTGAGGATAAAAAAGTAAAAGAAAAGCAGGGGCTGAGGATGTAGCTCGGTGGTAGAGTGCTCTAAAAGTATGCACAAGGCCCTGGGTTCCGCCCCCCACTACTGCAATAAATAAATAAATAAATAAATAGGGGGCAGCAAGGGAGCCAGCATGGTCTGGATGTTTGTGCCTGCTGCCCAAAATTTGTGTGTTAAAATTCTAGCCCCCAAAGTGATGGTGTTAAGAGGTGTAGTCTTTAATGGACGATTAGGTCATGATGGTAGAACTCTCACAAATGGGATTAGTGTCCTTATGAAAGATACTCTAGAGAGAGACGCCTTCAACCCTTCCACCATGTGAAAACACAGCAAGAAGTCCCCACCTATGACTCAGGAAATCAGCCTTCATCACACACCGAATCTGCTAGCACCTCAATCTTCACCTTCCCAACCTCCAGAACTTTGAGAAAGTTATTATTTATAAGCTTCTCAGTTTAAGATATTTTGTTACAGCAGCCCAAATAGACTGAGACAGACCAAATATAAGACAGCAGTGGTAACACTTGCTATTGGAGCTGCCTCTGAATGAGGCACACAGGATAAGATCACACTACTGAAAAAGGGAGACTAAAGAAGAGTAATCTGTAACAATCAAAGTCCTGGCCCAAAAACATCCAAGAAGGCATATTTATCAATACCCTGTCTTAATGGCTTCATAATTTAAAATTCTTGTACAATATCAGCCATGCTATCACTTAATGGGCAAAAATAAACCACACGGTAAAGCCTTGACATTGTATTTCAGAAGGTCCCTCTACAGGACACTGCAACTGTCGAAAGAGCAGTGAACAGGGACCAGGCCTCATAAATCTTAATGGACTGCCATCTTCCAACCCTTTCAGTGTTTCCTTTACAAGTGTTAAAGAGTAATATCATCTTAGTTTTACAAAATGTTTGTGAAAATCCATCTGGTCTTACGTATTATATACTTACCCACTCAAATAAGCATAAATAAATTTCAAATACAACTGTAAGTATATACCAACATACAAAGTATGTTAGCAGTGGGATTAATATTAATGGCATGATGGGATGTCTACAGCCATACCACCCTGACATCCGATTTTGTCAGATTTCAGAATCTAAGCAGGATTGGTGTGGCTAGTACTTGGATGGGAGAGGCTTGGGAGAAAGACCTGCAGCCTACTCCCAAAACAGTCAGTCATCAAAAACCCTATACATAGCAAACAAGCACTGATAATGGTACCAGGCATGACACAGCGTCAGGCAGTGTTTTGTTCTGTTGTACATAGGGTTGCTATGACTCAAACTCGACAGCACCTAACAGCAACAGCATGGCAGGGTAACTAATATTTGTAGGTTTGAATTTTTAAAATATCCTTTCTCTCTCCTTTTTCTTTTTCTTCCAAAGAGCAAAATGTGGCAAAGAACTCTTCCTGAAATCTATGAAATTCATTAAGTGAGAATGAAGAAAAAAGCAGAGGCCCAAGACACACTGGGTTTTTCTCCTCCTATCTGTTTTCTCCTCACCTGCTGATGCAGTACTCTTTGTCTCCAGGAATGCCCAGGTAGCGTGGCCTTTCACCAGTGGCAATGAGAAATCGCTCTGCTGAAAAAGTTTTTTCTTTGCCTTTATTGTTTGTTGCCTACAAAAGAACCAATATGTCAACTCTAGTAAGTAATTATCCTATAAAATTGTACACTTTATAGTTAGCAAAGGCTGTTCAAAGTGTCTCATTTGATCTTCATTAAAAAAAATCTTGGTAATTTAGTAAGGAAAAGGTATTAAGACTAAGTAGTTAAGAACTCACTCAAGGTCACAATGCTACCAAGTGATAGTGCCAAGCCTCAAATCCAGGTAATCTGGTTTGGTACAATTACATTTCACCATAGCCTCACAGGTCACATAAGGAAGTGTGAGAGGAAAATCATCAAACTGGATAGTGTAGGTCACACTGGCCTTTAGCTTTTATTATCACACTTTAAAATACTTTTTTCTACCCTATCATCCACGAAGGCTTGGAAAGAAGGAAGGAAGGAAGGAAGGAAGGAAGGAAGGAAGGAAGGAAGGAAGGAAAACACTATGCAGAAGGTAGCTTTTGCAATTACCTTAATCCTATGAGGACCAATAAATTGCCCATAAGCATTTTCGTAGACGACCTTTTTCTCCCGCAGAGCTACTCGATAGCCCCAGTTCAGAGAGCCAATGTGATTCTGGACAGCTTCTGTCATTTTTTCCCAGTCATGTTTAACTGCATAAGAAAGTAAGACGAAACATTTAGCTCTTCAAATGCCCAAGAAAGGTAAGTTTCTCTCGGTAACTACTCAAGTGGAATTCGAACAGAGCTTTTAAGCTAAAAGGATAGGCACAACTGCTATTTTTTTTTTTAATCTTCAGAATTCTTTTCCTTCTAGAAGACCATCACATAATTAAATAGTGCAAGGCTTCCCGGAAAAATCTCAAGACTAAAACAGCCATAACACAAACTCTTTTCTTCTTTATCTAGAAATGAATTGGAATTTTACTCTGGACTGTACATATTGATTGCTGGAGTATAAAGTGTGGTTAAAGCTTAGGATTGCATTTGTAACAGACTGGGAGATTCTAATATGGTCAGATTTGGAGTTGCTAAATCCGAAAACAGTCAGCCATTGAAAACCCTATGAGGGTCGCTATGAGTCGGACATAACTCGATGGCACCTAACAACAACAAAGTAGTAACAGTGTTTATATTAGGAGTTGACACACTATGGTACCATAGCTAAACCCTGTCATGGTACCATGTCATCTTTTTGGTAAATAAAGTTTTATTGAAATACAACCACACTCATTTACATATTGTCTAGAGCTGATTTCATGCTGCAATGGTGGAGTTGAGTAGTTGTGACAAAAACTGTATGGCCCTTGAAGCTTAAAATATTTACTATTTGGCCCTCTGCTGAGTGTGTTTAAATTGAGAATTTTAAGTCTTATTGCCCCCACACTCTCATCTAAACAAAGATTTTTTTTTAATTGTCATAATCAAAGTAATACCTTCAGTCAGGGTGCTAAAACATTAAATTTCAAAATGTCGATGGTAAAGAAAAATCAATATTTCATCATTCATTAATATGTTACTAATAACTAGGAAAAAATAGGATACAGATAAACTACTCTGTTGGTAGGCAGAGGGCAGGTCCTGGGGAAGCTGTAATTTGGAAGGAAGATAATCAGTATCAACTAAAAACTTTTCTCATGGAAATGAAGCAAATGAGTCTCAGAGTCATCAGTTAAGTAGCATAGGCCACACAGTAAATGGTTAAACCAGATCTATGATACGTAATGACAAGCCGCTGGAACTAGGAAAGACAGTAAAAACAAATAAACAAAAAAATGGTTTGTAGCCTCGCAGAGAATAGACTATGGATAGTTAGCTCATACAATCACAAAATGTTAGAACTGGGGCAAACCTGAAGAGATCAACTCAACTTAGGAGGCTATGGTGCCAAGAGAACTAGGTGTTTGGGGGTGAGATACTCCAGGGAGCCTGGACAGCCTGCTGCCCACCACCACTATAAAAGAAAGGGCAGGACTCATGGTCAACCACAAATGGAAGATAACAGTATTTACTTCACTTCATGTGCCAATCATCCAACTACAATAATTACCAACATTTCACCAATCTCTGTTCCTACTCTCCCTTTTTAAACTGGAGTACTATATTTTAAGTAAATCTAAGACACATTATCATTGGTTGTCACAGTCATTTAGGGATGTCTCTGCCATTTCATGCCCAGAAGCCAATGATGCTAACTATCCTTCAATATATCCATTACAAGTAGGAGCTGTCCAGCCACTAACACTCACAGGGAGAAACAATGAACAAGATCAAACAGAGGAACCACTTCTGAAATTTTACAATTATAGAGATACTAAGTATAGCACTGCAGAGCTATACTCTGCTAATCTTGCAGGAGATACCATTTTCTAATATAAGACATAAGTAGAATTAAATAATAGCACTAATAAATTTCATTATTTCAATGACTGCAAAATGAATTCAATGATTAGAGTTAACTCTCAAAACCTTCCTTTGTGGCTCAGGCTCAGTCTGATTTCCAAATTCCTTAAACCTCCCATCCCTACTAAGGTTCCTTCTATCCTGTTGTCAACAGCCAGCCATGCTAACCTCTAGCATCTACTGAGATTATGCTCAGGCAGGAGTTTAAAAGTTCTTACCCATCAGTTTGGCACTCAACACCAAAGTACTTTCTAGCTGTTCCTACAGTCCTGATCCTGCATTCAGGAACTGAGAACCGAGATTCTGTCTTGTAAGGTCCCAGTTCCCACTTTATATGGTACTGGTAGGAACTTGATTCTTGGGTACTCCTGGAACTCCTGTTTTCTAGGAATGCTCTGTCTTCTGGTAATGCCCAAAACTCACCACCTCCCCATATTCCCCAACTCTGTTAGGAGGCTATATATCCTCACTTAGTCCACTATGGCAAAGGCTTAGCACCTCCCCTACACATCTGCTTCTGCTAGCTTGACTACTAGCTGAAATCCAATGTTAAGCCTCCATAATGTAGCTTCTAGCTAGCCAGGAAGAATCTGTTTGCACCTGAGTGGACCCATCTGCCTACCAAACAGGTGGGGCTTACATCAACTCTCCTGATTTATCCTATCCCACCACAGAGAGGCAGGCCATATCCTATGTACAATAATAGCCTGACTAACAGAACTACTTCTTAGCTTTTAATGGATTTGGCATATCTTCTTATTTAAACCTCAAAGCACTATATAACCAGGAAACTAAAGGATGGACAACCTGCCCAAAGCAAGTCACATGCACACTATATACAGAACATCAGGGGGGTGGTGGGAAAATGTACCACAAAACTCTGCAAGCCCCCAAATGCGAACTAATGATGTTCTTTTCTATGTAATGACAATGAGATCCTCAACTTTCTTAAATATTTAATTTCTTAAAGACAGATTTGACTCTTGAACCTAAGAGAACTCAAAGATATAAATCTCAGTAATATAAGGCCAATCAATCTTCCAGAAAGGACTGATTCATCTAGTTTGAATAACTGAACTCAAAAAGATTTTTTAAAAAATGTAAAAAAAAAAGGCCTGAGACCTCCTTTGTGTATTCTTAATGTGAGGCTTAGGGAAAAGGCAGATTGCAAGCTGAGCCCTGGATCTGCTGGCTGGAGAATGACCTGTCATTCCCTGGTCATTAGGGAGACTGAGCTGCCCTGCTTGGCTGTTTTCCCTCAGTGTATTGGCTGCCAAAGGAGACAGTCTTCCTGGAAAAGAAGAGAACTGTTCTTTGGTCAAGGACACAAAATTAGATTTGTCTGTTTCTATTTAAAAAATAAAAAGTAAGATTTCAAACTTCACCTGTCAGAAAACAGAACAGTCGCCTCTCTGAAGGTTTTGATGGTCTTACTTGAAAAACGCACCTTCAAGTTCCTTTCCAGCTCTAAGACCTAATGATATAGTAACGGTTGTGTAAATCCACTGTATTCCTCACAATTATTTTACCACAAAAAGAAGGAAAGTTAAGTATTGCTCCCTCAGTGGTGGATCCTGGCAGCCACAACAACTCTTCCTATTTCAGAAGAACAAAGGTTTACTGAGAAGAGCAGAAGGCACCAACAATTAAACCACCAACCATCTACTTATGAAGGGACACACAAGGACTTAAGCAGAGGATAGTTCTTCACTTCCTCTCAAAGACTTTGGAGTTGTTGCTGACAATCTCAAAAGGTGAGAAGTGTGGAAGTTCAAAATTATGTATTGCTACCTTAAAATCTGGGAAAGGAAAAGACACACAGAAGAGGTAAAACAGCTAAATTAGATGGATAAATAGCTTATCTAAGGATTTTGACAAATGAGACAATTTGATTTGGTTCAAATTTTAAAACTTCAGGAAAATCAGGGAGTTCATAGCTTTGGACTATGCTAAATATTATCCCTTTATTATTTTAGTCACTGTACATTTAGTAGTGTTTGATCATATAATTTAGAAATACATTAAAAATAAACAAAGCTACTTATTACTATTATTCCATTACAGTTCAGAAATACCTTGTTGGAAAGATTTATCAATTCACTAAGTTATGTCACTATCTACCTGTTTAATTTATTAGAATTCTACTTAGTTGGCCCCATTAATAAAACCCACATTCTTCAGGGATCTGTGCTTTTCTCCTTCAATTTATCAATCTAATAAGTAAACCAGTAGACTTTTAGGATTCTACAGACCCACTACATATATTTTCCTGTATTCCTTACCACATTAAATAGTCTTTTCCCACAAACTAAATTTTTCATAAGAACTAATAGCTTAAGACTAACACTAACTAGTTCTACACACAAACCTTACTACTAGACACAATATGGATGAAGAAAAACTTTATGGGTCTATGTTATAACTCCTACAACAGTTATGTTGCCTAGACTCAAGAGCCAGTGGTGTTCACTAGGAAGATGACAACATATAGAAATTATGAAGTTGCATAAATCAAAATTTGCCTGCAATCACCTCTTAGAAAAGTCTTTGCAAATGGATTATTCATCCTTCATGAGAAGAATGTCTAGCATGTTAAATAAGTTTGATGACACTCACCAGCCAACAGAAGGAAGGAAGGAAAGGGAAGGGAAGGGAAGGGCAGGGCAGGGAAGGGAAGGGAAGGGAAGGGCAAGGAAGGGCAGGGCAGGGCAGGGAATTCTAATGAAGTGATTGAAGGCGAGAGTGTATTGTTAACTAGATGTATTAACAGAAGTCTTGCAGAAGGAGAAAGGGGGCATTAATGGGAAGACTAAGTGGACATTCAGACAGAGTAAATAATTTGGAGAGAGGGAGGGATGGGAAAGTGGTAGACTATTGGTAAATTATGTATTAAATTCACGATCCCTAGGTCGGTGTTGTCAACTGCCTTTTTTGTTGGGCAAAAGAAAATAACATGGGGCTCAGAAACAAATAATCAAACTCTGAAGTACATCCTCCAGCCTCCAGGAGAAAGAGACGTGACCCTAACATAAGAAAACTTTAAAAGTAATAGATTTTCACCTGAGGCTGTAGCTCTGTGGCAGGTGTTTACTGTAGGGAAAAACTGGGAGGAAATTGGCAAAAACTCCCAAACTGGGAAAATGGCGTTTGAATATCTGGTTTGTAAGTTAGAAATCTAGGGAAAAGCAAAGTAACTTGGTTACACGTTTGTACAAAACCCTTCCTGAATGGACAACTGGACTAAAAGCTGATTGGCTCAGGCCATTCCATGGGCGAGCTACATAAAGAGCTGCGCTGCGGCAGCTGGACCCTTTTTTGGCACCCCTTTCTGCGCCTTCTTACCCGTTCCTGCCCAGACCACCGATGAGGAAACACCTCTCCCGCTGCTCTCCCCCGGACCTTTGGTGAGGAAAGAATGCTCTCCTGTCACAATCATCAACAAGGAAAAGAACCTGCTCTCTGTCTGATCACCAACAAAGCAACAGCTGTCTCCTCGTGACCACGGAGACGACCAACACAGGTGTTTGCCCCTGGAAGGCAAAAGCGCCTGAGGCTTTTCCTTTCTCTGTCTCCGGCGGGGTCCCCAGGGCCCCAGGAGTCCGTGCCCCTCACCCAAGGGTCCCGAGTGAACTGTGTTTAGTATCTGTGTGCGCGGCAGCGCCACACGTCCGAATCTCCAGGATGGACAGGGAGGCACGCGCCCCACATAGAGTTGGCGCCCCAACGTGGAGCCCAACATTTACTTAGCATGAAAGGCCCTGGGTTCAATGCCTTAGCAGTAAGTCAAAAAATTAAAAAAGGAAAAATAATAATAGTAATGACTGATTTTTCTAAGATTGTTGTCATTAGGTGCCGCCGAGTTCAACTCATAGTGACCCTCATAGGGTTTTCAATGGCTGATTGTTTCAGGAATGCTTTGGGAGTGGATTGCCAGGTCCTTCTTCCATTTTTGCAGTGCTGGGAATCAAACTCGGGACCTCAGAGACAGCAGAATAGCACTCTACCAACTGAGCTAAATCCTAGCCCTTTCTAAGATTACAGACCTGAAAAAAAGTACTGTTTATTTTAAATGAGAAGTAAAAGCTGAACAGAGGAGGAATAACTAGTTTGGCTAGAAGGAAAACTTTTCAAACCATGTATTTATATCTATTTTTATATTTAATAAAACTATTAATTAAAACTATTAACTAAAAGCATTTACCCTGCTTACTGCCTGGGAAATTTTCCCTCAAATGTACCACAGGATACAGATCTCAAAACTATATTTAGATTATAGGTTGGCATTTTATTCAAGGACAGAGTGATGTGCATCATTTTTTAGTCATGAAACTGCTTGTCTCACTTTATTTTTCTACCAGATAATATAATCTGCTTTCTAAAATCATTGATTCCCTCTTCAACTTCTTTAGAGTTTTCTAGAGCATTCTAAATATTTTTAATCCAACAAAATCTAAACAATCCTTCCAGAAAACACAAATACCCCCAAAACTGCTCAGGAAACAGACTCCTCTAAAGAGGGAAAAAGGCAACAGCTTCAAAAGAAAGTATATGTAATTTGTGCTTACTTCACTATATGACTTCTTACACACACCATGTGAGAATTCATGTGAAAGAATTCTCATTTTCTATTTAGAAATACCATGCTCTAGAAGGACATGGTGGTCCACACCAATAATCCCAAATGTTTGGGAGGCTATGGCAGGAAGATTTTGAGTCTGAAGCCAGCCTGGGCTACACAGCAAGACCCTGTTTCAAAAACAAACCAACACAAAAGAAATTCCATGCTCCAAAGACAATACCTGTTCTTACCATAATAACTACGCAGCCACCTGACAAAGGCTAACGGTAATGATTTTATCTATAAAAACATAAACAATAAAAACAAGTTCCAGGTATTTGCTGGCCTTGTAAAAAGAGATGGCATCTTGCAAGATCACAGCTCAAATCCTCAAAAGCACAAACAGAAGAACAGCTTTTCCTTCCATACCTGTGTCCTCGACTTTCCATCCATAGTTGCGCGAGTCTCGTAGGGCTTGTCCTAACAAAGCTGCTTGGTGCATCAGTTTTTTAGGTATGCAACCCACGTTCACACACGTTCCTCCGAGACCTGCAACAACATTCAGAACTTAGTTTATAGCCCACTTTATAGGCCTTCAAAGAAAAAGCTCATGATTATTAAGATGCAATGAAACATGTTTTATTTGCTTAACGTGGCCAATATTATCTAAACAAGTTTATTCCTAAGTCTCATGACGTTTCTAAGTTCAAAAAGCTTTTTATATCAAGCACAGGAACATCATCCTTAAACAAAAAAAAACCCACAGAGGTATATTTCCACCATTTCCATGTACTTAAAAGATTCAAAATTACTTCTTGATAATGGCGCCAGAAATTGAAAATTCAACTATGCACAACCCTATATTTGCCACTGAAACTATGCATAGAACTGATATGGGGGTCATTAAGCCGAGCAGGGTTAGACTGCAGTGGGTCTGAAATTCCATATAAAATTTGGTGCTTATGTGCATCCCCCCGCCCCAGTACTGGGGTTTGAACCCAGAGTCTCGCGCTTGCATGCTTTCCAAGTGCTGGACCACTGAGATACTGCCTCCAGGCCCCCCCCACCACCCTTTTTTTCTTTTTTTTACTTTTTGAGACAGGGTCTCACTAAATTATGCAGACTGCCTCTGGTCTCGAACTTGTGATCCTCCTGCCTCTGCCTCCCGAGCCACTGGGATTACAGGCTTACAGGTATGCGCCACCTCACCTGGCTCATTTTCATTCTTTAAGCCTCATCTAAATAACACCTCTTCAAAAGGCTTGCTTGATCACTAACTCAAAGTTACAATTCTCTCCTTTACCCAGTTCTTCTCTATTCAACTCTTTCTATGTTTTAAGTACCTCTTATCCCAATCTCAAATGCCTGGCTTATCTTTGTCTCCACACTAGAATGCACGTATCCAAAGGGCAGGAATTCTTTCTTACTATGTTCACTGCTAGATCCCCACGGCCCTAGCCCATAAATAATCAATAAATATTTGCTGACTAAAATGAATAATAGACATATAATTCACCAAGACTCAGAAGCAGCAAGGATTATCTATTAAAGTATCTTATTTTAGTTCTTGTTGAATATAGGAGGAAGATTTAAAACTGAAAGTTTCATTTTCAGTTATTAAGCCCCTAAGTATACTAGATTATGCAAGTCATAGCTTGTGGATAAGGTAAGAGAGTTTTTTTTGTGTGTGTGTGGTACTAGGGTTGAATCCAGGGCTTTGAGCTTGCATGCTCTGCAAGTGCTGGACCACTGAGCTGCACCCCAACCCTTTTTTTTTTTTTTTTAAACTTTTTTGAGACAGGGTCTCACTAAGTTACGCAGACTGCCTCTGGTCTCGAATTTGTGATCCTCCTGCCCCTGCCTCCCCAGCTGCTGGGATTACAGGCATGTGCCACAACGCCGAGATGGTAAGAGAGTTCTTGACTACACCAAAGAGCTTAACTTTTCAGCATTTAACCTGAGTCCACTTTAAATTAGCCTAACCAAAAGAGATAAAAGTTGTTGGCTTGCTTTCTTTTGTTTTTCAGGGAGGGGGTTAACTGGGTTTGAAGACTCACCTGGATCAGCAGTCCCTAACCTTTTTGGTACCAGGGACTGGCTTCATGAAATATAATTTTTCCACAGACCAGGGTGAAGGTAGTTTTGGAATGATTCAAGCATATTACATTTATTGGGTAACTACAGATTAAGCTTTGCTTGTTTGCTTGGTGGCCACTCACAGCAGTACCAGACCACTGCAGGGAGTGGGGACTCCTGATCAAGAACATTGCTGGGGGAAAATGTATTTCTATAAAATTACTTCTAAAATATTTTAGAAGCTTACCCCATCTAGTTCCAAGAGGGGTTGGAGTAACAAAATCCAAGACCATCACCTTCTTGCCATATTTAGCTGCCTCCTAGAAAACAGAATTACTAAAATGAATTGGGAAGGTTAATGATAGATCAGAAATAGGATACTAAAATCCACGCCATTTTTATTAAGCTATAATAACAGAACCATCAATATAGCTTAGTAATCAGTCTTTACCTTCTAGTCAAAGGCAGAATAAGTAGGTTAAGGTCTCAGATGAAGATATGGGCCTGATAGATATGTTGTTGTTGTTGTTGTTAGTTCCATTGAGTGAGGTCTGACTTATAGTGACCCTCATAGGGTTCTTCATGGCTGATTGATTGAGGATCACTTCGGGAGTGGACTGCCAGGTCCTTCTCCCTTTTTTCCGGTGCTGGGGATAGAACCCAGGGCCTCAGAGTGTGCAGAGCAGCACTCTACTGACTGAACTAAACCCCAGCTCCTGTTAAATATAGGCACACTAATATTCATATATGAGATAAGGACATGGCAATCCACTCCCAAAGCAATCTCGAATAATCAGGCATTAAAAACCCTATGAGGGTTGCTATGAGTAGGACACAACTTGATGGTACTCAACAACAACAATCTCAATATATCATAACCAATTATTAATAACTGGGAATTTCATATACTGTAATGATTAGTTCAACTCCAGGATAAAAATTAAAACATACTCAGATAGCTGAGGGTAGCTTTAAAGACCATGCAAATTATAGCTGCAAAACTGTTAGAATCAGCTACAAACCTTACATAATTCCACTTAAAAGCTTAAGCAACAATCTAAAAAAAATAAAATAAGTCATTTCCAAGCAAACGTTAAGTAGCTGGTAAAACAGTTTGTTGGTGGACTATAGCCCTCACTCAACTTGTATCTTATAAGGTAATGTCTTTAAAAGTATTCCTAAATTTTACCTAATTTGGTTTTTAAAGCAGAATACTAGAGAAGTTTCTCTTCTAAAATGTCAGATTTTCTAAAATTTTCACGTGAGAGCTCATGAAAAAGCTGATAATACCTATATGGTTTCCAAATCTGTTTTTTAGGAGAGTGAAGATAGAAGTCAGGTTTGTTTTGCAGAGTATCTTATCTTTCTCAGGGAATAGCTCTGTGTACTGACAACAGACATCCAAAGGTTATCTGAGAGGACTGAGTCTATGTGTCCTTCAAGCAAACATACCACAAGGGTAAAATACACTGGCCTGCTCCTAATTTGGGCAGCTTCATTTGAATCTACTGTTACTGACTGACCACGAGCTACACCTTCAGTGGGTATGAACCTTCATCTTTTATAGAAATTGTTGGTAAGAATGACAAGACTAAGGGCTTCTCATATAGGCAATGTATCTTGAGCCAGAGCCAGCTGCCTACTCCTAACCTTCCTTATTTATATATCTTCTGCCTAGTCATCCCCAGGGCAGAGTTAGGGATTATTCTCTTAGATCACTTCGCATGTATATACAGGAGACAAGTCACTTTTAATGAAAGTTTAAGAAATCTAACCATTCTTAATCTATCTATTGGAGCAGAAGGTAAACAGGGAAACAGCCAAAGTGCAAAAATCAAGTATCAAATCAAAAGTCAAATATAAAGAATAAGAAATATATCATGGTGCTAAAAAATGTATACACATTTTACGAAATGTTATCTAGTATTATTTTTCAAAGTTGAAATGAATTACCACAGTAACCACTTTGAGCACCTCTTGGAATTGCAGAAGTCAAATGTGACTTATATTCATATTGTTATTGACATATATTATTACAATTTTAATACTTAAAACATGTATACATTTTTTGGCACCCTCTGTATTTGTTTAACTTCAAACTATTTCCACACAACATAATTATTATCTTTATAAAATGAACCAAACTTAAAATGAATGAAAATGTATCCTAATTCACTGAGACCTGTACTTTCATGTGGACAACATAAACTTCAATTTGGAGAAATGCTTCATAAAATGATCCTTCAACATGTCTTACCCAAGTTCATGTAAAAATAGAAGAATGGATCAAATAAGTCCCACAGAGAACTTGGAGAACTCTGTCAGGGACATGAATATTCTAACCACAATCCAGGTAACACACAACACAAGGAGACTTCCTTGCCTTAGCGGCTGCCAGTCCTCCTGAGCCTCCTCCAATGATGATGAGGTCAAAGTCATAGGCCTTGGGGGGATCATCAGAGCCATTCATTTTCTGCAGCTTCTGAGGTTGGCCCTCGTGAAAAGCCTAAAGAAAAATAATAGAAGGGAAAGTAATTTAACTTTAGTGCAGCAATGTCTAAAAGGTTTTGTAACAAGACCTTTTGAGAAAAGCAAAAGGAATTTTCAAAGGAAAAAT
Source organism: Pedetes capensis (assembly GCA_007922755.1). NCBI lineage: Eukaryota > Metazoa > Chordata > Mammalia > Rodentia > Pedetidae > Pedetes > Pedetes capensis. The sequence continues at coordinate 24,456 of VMDO01018874.1, forward strand.
GTTATTTGACTTATATTACAGCCTACAAATAGAAATATTCAACCTTCCTTCAAGTGATAGACCAGTATTTTTTTTCTTTTAGGTTATGATCCCAGAGGACTGTGTCTCAATGCCTTTTCATACCACTGCTAACTACTTTGAAGTGTTCATACAGCACTTTTATATATGGAACAGCCCCTCCCAAATCAATCCATGCCTAAATGAAGTTTGCTCATCAGTCCTTTTTCCCTAAAAATTTTCAATTAAGTTGTACTGGCTGCCTCTGGATTCAAACTCATGATCCTCCTGCCTCAAGCCCCCAAATAGCTAGGATTACAGGGTGAACCATAGCACCCAGCTGTAAACTAGGTTTTAAAAACATTTGTATGGTATGTTTTTAATGAAGCCAGCAATATAGTCTAGTAATCAATCTTTACTTTCTAGTCAAAGGTAGAATGAGTCAGTTCAGGTCTCAGACTAAGATATGGGCCTCAAAAATACAAGCATACCAATCTCAATATAGCAATTTAAAAGTAGGCCAAGTATTTAAGATTTTTCCATACTGTTTGGTTGCGGCACAAACAGCTAGAAATTCAGTAAAATTACTAACTGCTACTGATCTGCATAAAAAGTTAAATGTAACAAGTCTCTGCTTTACAAGGCATTTTATGGTTTCTGCTTGGTTTAGTTTGTCTGCAATACTAGGGGATTGAACCCAGGGCTGCACACATGTTCTGCAAGTGGCCTACCACTGAGCTGTACCTCCAGCCCATTTTTTTACTTTTTATTTATTCGGGCTGCCTCTAGCCTAGAATTTGCAATCCTCCTGAGTGTCCTGAATCGCTGGGATTATAGGCATGTGCCACCACACACAGCTGTTTTGTGTTTTTATTTATTTTATTTTTTTTTACTTTTGCAGTGCTGAAGATTAAACCCAGGACCTCAAATATGCTATGTATGTGTATGACTTTCTAACTCTAGAAGTCAAACTGTGTATGACTTTCTAACTCTAGAAGTCATTTCTTTAATCTGGACATGCCTGAAGTATCCCATACTTGGTTTACATATACTTAGTATGTAACAGGCTTTATTATTTAGGTGTTATAGACTGTTATTTTTTTTTAAATGTTTTCATTCAACTAGTTTTTATTCCCCTTAGTTATATTTTAAGGTTACTCTGGGAACACTGTTTTGGCAATATATTTACTATTACCTTTTATTAACATAAAAACCTAGCTGAGTGGGGTGGCACAGTCCTATAATCCCAGCTCTTGGGAAACTGAGGCAGGAGGACTGCTGCAAGTTCCAGGCCAGTCTGGGTTACACAGAGAAATCCTGCCTCAAAAACCCAAAATTAATTAAATAAAATTAAAAAATAAAAATAAAAACCTAGGCTAACAAGAGATAATGTTCAATGAAGTTAACAGCACAATAAAATGTTCTAACAATCAAGTTTTAACCTTAATAACAAAAACTTCCACACTTACCATCCCAGACTGCACATTTTTCTCCTGCCTAAAATCAGGTGTAGAGGATGAAAGGCAGGACTCAGGGTCAGCAAAACAGGGTGGCTGGCATGTGGAAGGGGGTGCCGTGGAAGAATGTGGAGGAATCACAGCCCTGTGGGTGCCCCTTGGCATGGACATGCATGGTGGCACAGAGAGTGAAGGGAGAACACCTGGGAACCAGCACCAGTGGGGATAAGTCTGTGATACCCTGACAGTCTGCACAAATGGTCTAAGGTGAGAAGCTGGTACGCACAGCCAGAATTCATCAATTGGCATTGTGGCTGAGGCTCCTCTTTCAATGCAGGGCACTGTGGGGGAGAAACAAGTTGGTCATGATAGCCACTCGGATCAGTGTAAGCTTTAGGTAACCAGTGTCACTCCCTAGTCTCAAAGAACATGAGGCTGACTTGCTGGTTTAAAAGAGTTAACAAAGAAATGTAGCTAGATGTTCTTAAAAATCAACGGTTTTAATATCACTTTCACTTTATCTGTGTGTTCTTAGCACAGATGATGAAGGAACACAATCACTTGCTGTAATGAAAACCACTTGTTCTCAAAACCTCCTTCCTTCCCCCAACAAACCTAATAGAACAAGTGAAAGACAGTGTACCCTCATGCTGAAAAGCTGCATACTCCCACTACCAAAGTTTACTATCTGTTCTTTGATGGAATTCTATATCTGACCTTGCTCCACACAGTTTAAGATTAAAAAAAAAATTAATTTATTTTTCAGTACCGGGGTTTAGCTCAGTTGGTAAAGTACTGCTGAGCACTCAGATCCAGGTTTGATCCACAGCACTTCAAGAACTGGAGAAAGACATGGCAATTCACTCCTAAAGCAATCCCCAAACAATCAGCCATTTAAAACTAAGAAAAATTTAAAATACTAATAAATTTAAAAATAACAATATACCCATTATATGCTAATATAAATATTCTTATTAAAATATTTTTTAAGCTAGAGAGTAGTATTGTTTTGTATCTTTGCAATTCTCTTTACTATATGCCTTAACAAAAGACATCTGCTTCCCCCACTAAATCTGCTGCAACATTGCCTGACATGGAAAACAGCCACAGCCATTTGTTTCCATATTGCTTTCAGTTTGTTTTTGTTTTTTTTTCAATAGCAGCAGATTTGGTTAGTTGACAGAGGCCATCCAGCCCACAAAACTTAACATACTGTCTGACTTTTGTTTCCCTTGTGGTACTGGGGGGGAGAGGTGGGCCTGAACCCACGGCCTCAAATATACTTTGCAAGTGCTCTGCCACTCAGTTATACTCCAGCCCCCAGCTTTTTATCTTGAGACAAGGTATTGCTAAATTACACAGGTTGCCTCTGGCCTCAAACCTGCAATCCTCCTGCCTCCTCCTCCAGAGTTGCTGGAATTATAGGCATGCGCCACCACCCAGCTCTAGTTGGCTTTTTACAGAAAAAAAAATTACCAAGCCTTATTCAAGGGAAATTTTGAAACCATATTAATGGGTGGTAGTAGGTGGAAAATACAAAACAGTAATACTGAGATTAGTGCAAATCAGAGAATCATCCTATTGCTCAAGGAAGCAGAGGTACTTGCTATGCTACCCTCCTTTAAGAATTAGGGAAATTGATTCTCCATAACCAATTATCTAGGCTGGGATTTAGCTCAGTTGGTAGAGCACTGCTCTGCAGTATCTGAGGTTCCGAGTTCGACTCCCAGCACCTCGAAAATGGGAGAAGGATGTGGCAACTCACTCCCAAGGCAATCCCAAAACAGTGAGCCATTGACAACCCTATGAGGGTCGCTATAAGTCGGATACCGACTCGACGGCACCTAACAACAAATTATCTAGACCTTTAGCTACTCTGTACCTACAGTATCTGGAGTCAAGGGAATATTTAACATTGCCTCTGTATCAACTATTCTGACACAGGATTGTGATAGAGATTCCACTTTCTGAGGTTGCACCTCAACCACTATCCCAGTAGTGTTCCTTTAGAACAGTGGTCATGAACTGAAATGCTGCTCTCTCTTCCTCTATCATAGGCTGAACAATGGTCCCCTCAATGTCAAAGTATGAGACACCAGAACCTATGAATATGTTATCTGTAAAAGGGACTCTGAAGGTGGTGATTAAGGATCTGGAGATGGGAATTTTCTAGAATTATCCCCATAAGCTCAATGTAATCACAAATGTCCTTGTAAGTAAGAGGCAGAAAGACTTGATTACAGTAGCAGATGTGATAACAGCTTTGACCCTTAACTGGTATTGTGCTTCTGGGATCACATTTGACCTCAAGACACACGTATCTGCACTTAGGTTAACCGCTACAGTGTCCCATGTCCAGTACCCACTCAGGGTCTACTGTGACCCCTCAATACCAGTTAAGGGTTAAAAATGGACTTCTGTGAGTCTAAAGAGGCAGGTAGCTTCCAAAGCTGCAAGGGGCACAGGAACAGATAGAGTCTCCTTCAGAACTTCCAGAAGGAGCCATTCCTGTTGATACCTTGATTACGGTCCAGCCAAACCAATTTTGGTTAGATATCCAACCTCCAAAACTGTAAAATAATTAATGTTATTTAAAGCCACTATTTGGTAATTTGTTACAGCAGCATTAGGAAACTAACATACCTACTAAAACACAAATTCCACAAAAGACAGATAGTGTTCTGCACACCATTTTTCCTCCAGTGTCAGCAGTGCCTGGCACAGTGGGTACCCAACAAGTTGTTCAGTCAATTAACAATGTGCAGATTCCAATTGTTTGGCCATGAGTTAACTCAGACCAAAAGCAAAGGCTCTAAAAGGTATAAAAGGAGACTCAAATTGAATGAACCATCACAGAGATGTCACCATGAAAATAGGTATCACTAAGGAATTTGCTGATTCTTATCTAGAGATTGAACACACATTATGGAATGTCCATAATGAGACAGACTTTGTGCTGGATGTTTTATGTATATTGTCCTATGTTCTTGATTCTAATCTATACCATTTCAACAGTTTTAGAGGGTTACAAAATCAAATGGGCTGGGGTTTAGCTCAGTGGGCAGAGTGCTTGCTCTGTACTCTCTGAGCACCTAGGTGTGATACCCAGCACTGCACAAACAGGAGGAAGACATGGCAATTCACTCCCAAAGCAATGTCCAAACAATCGGCCATTGAAAACCCTGTGAGGGTTGCTATGAGTTGGACCCGACTCAATAGCAACCACCACCAACAAAATCGAATGTGAATTAAGATTGCATGCAGACTGCACTCAAGCAAGAGTAAGAGATCTCCTGTGCAAATCCAACTACATACAATTCTAATCCATATCTACAATTCTAATTCGTATCTGATTTGTAGTCCTCTAAAACTGTTGACAGGATGTGGATTAGAATTGAGAATATACGGTATATACCACCTAATGCTCACAAGTGCTGGAGGTTAGCTCAATTCAGAGTGCTGCTGCTCTGTGCTCTCTCAGGCACTGAGTTTGATTCCTAGCACTGCAAAAATGGGAGGAGGACCTGGCATCCCACTCCTGGAACAATCAGCCATTGAAAACTCTATGACTAGCAGAAAAGGACTGACACAGTGCCTGGCATGGCATAGTGTCAGAGAGTGTTTTTGTTTAGTATGTAGGGTTGCTATGAGTTGGACCTAACTCAACTGCACCCAACAACAACAACCATCACAACAGTCTTCTAAGTAGATGTCATTCCAATTTCATATATTAGAGAGGCTGTGAGAGGTTAAGAAATAAGAGTTGAACCTAGGTTTCTATGATTGCAAACTTCTTGATATTCCCCACTATGTCTTACCTAGTTATTCATATTTAAGTACCTGTTACATACATTTTCTAACTCAATCCTTATTGCGCTCTTAAGAGAGAGGTAGTATTCTCATCTGGCAAACCAAAGCCTGAAGTTTACAGGTTGAATTATCTGCCCAAGGTGCATAACTAGAATGCTAAAGCCAGGGATGATTCAGGTCCTTTGATCAAAATGGTACTCAGAGTCATTAAAGTTCTAACTTTATTTTTAAACCTGTAACATTCTCCTCAAGTTCAGTTTACTTTATTGAACGTTCAAAATTTAAGGTGCTGAGCTGGGCGCGGTGGTGCATGCCTGTAATCCTAGTGACTCGGGAGGTGGAGGCAGGAGGATGGCCAGTTCGAGACCAATGGCAGTCTACATAACTTACCAACACCCTGTCTCAAAAAGTCAAATAATGGGCTGAGGGTGCAGCTCAGTGGTATAGCACTTGCAAAGCATGTAAGCACAGGGCCCTGGATTCAACCCCCAGTACCGCAAAAATAAATAAATAAAATAAAATAAAATAAAATAAAATAAAATATAAGGTGCTCTAACTGTACTAATAGTGAGAGGCCAGCAGACTTGCAATTTGGTTCTTAATCTCTGTAACTGAACTCACTTCCCCATTGGTCAATTCTTTTTTCTTCAAGATAACCAGTTGCTTTGATTTCAAAATGAGGCAACCTACATCATGACAACTTTGTTGTTGTTGTTAAGTGCCATAGAGTCGAGTCCGACTCATAGCCACCCTCATTGGGTTTTCAATGGCTGACTGTTTCGGGATTGCCTTGGGAGTGGGTTGTCACGTCCTTCTCCCATTTTGCGGTGCTGAGAATAGAACTTGGGAGCTCAGAGACTGCAGAGCAGCACTCTACCAACTGAGCTAAATCCCAGCCCTCATGACAACTATAAAAACAAAAACAGGTTGAGAAGTTGATGTATATTAAGAGGATATACGAAAACCTACCTTTCCTAAAATCTCTACATTTTCTATAAAATGCTTTTAAGCCATCACTGCAAGTCAAATACTCCGAGTAAAGACAAAGCATTCAACAGAGCAATCGGTTGATGATGAATGAAGTATTGAAATCAGGATCTTTCTGCTATCAGGATCTTAACCTCCAAAAGACCTCTACAAAACCCAAGGAACTTAGTTAATAAAGACATGCCAAAGTGAGGATCAGTGGGACGAAATGATACTTCTTAGGGTTAAAAGGTGATAGACACTGGGAAAGGTTAGCATTCATTTATGTGAGGAAGGGGAAAGACCTGGTATGTTAGAAAATAATGCCAAGTTTCATAAGAAAGTTCTGTTGTTGTTGTTAGGTGCCATCAAATCGCTATCCGACTCATAGCGACCCTCTGTACGACAGGGGAAACACTACTGTCAGTGCTTCTCTGCTGTTCATAGGGTTTTCAATGGCAGATTGATTTTTGGGAGGGGACTGCCAGGTCCTTCTCCCAGCCTACAGCTTCTGGTGTTCCCAGGTGGTCTCCCATCCAGGTAGTAACCAGGCCGGACCCTGCTTAGCTTCTGAGATCTGACGGGATCGGATGCCACAGGGCTATAGCTGCAGGCATAAGAAAGTTCTACTCTTCCTCAAATTCTCTACTGTATTAATGGTGAACAAATGGTGAACAATCTTCCCCAAACAAATGTTAAGATCTCTCTTCTGTATCTTGGTGTCATTCTAAACAAAGTCTCTGGATTTCCCTCCCCTGTACCACACTAGACTTAGTATGAAAATTGTTACTGTTAAGCATAACAAACACTTATCCACCTTCCAAATTATTAGTAGCAGAATTCCTCCACTGAAAGTTCCTAAAGAGATAAGGAAATGCAGCTAATGAGGATGCTCCTTGAATCTTCCAAAACTGTTCTTAATGACCTGAGTTTTCTGTAGTAATCTCCAAATAAGGTTATAATTTAATCTTTGTGTGTGTGTGGGGGGCTGTGATATGTTGGGGATTGAATCCAGAGCCTTTCAAATGCTAGGTGAACACTGTACCACTGAGCTACAACACCGGCCCCATAATCTGTATTCTTAAAACTGTAAGCACAAGACAGACAGACTGACTCTGATTCATGCTCAGAACATTTACATAAACTAACATTTTAAAACAAGGACAGTTTCCAGCACTATCAGAAATAAAAGATTAGTAAGAACAAATATTCAAAGTTTGTTACATGATAAAACACTACCGATTCCAGAGCAGAAATTACACAAAGAGGTGCCACAGGAGAAAACCAAGTAGACACAGCTTACAATTAGATGTTAAGTGTTTGTGGGCCAAAAATACCTACTACATGAGGATACTAACAGATGAGGTCATTGAAATTCTTGCCCAACTTAACATACAAATAGAATAGTTCTCTCATGCCATGCCTTATCACAATTTCGTGCATCTGACCTTGTCATTTCCCTGTCTCAAATGCCTTTCTGAGCTTCTAGTTGTTTTTCTGCCCTTAGTTGGTGCTTGGACTACTTAACAGTAGATGCTCTAATTCTGTTGAGTCCACTTACAGAAGAAATTGTTTTAAATTTGGATACCCACTCTTCCCAATAAAGCGCATCTGAGGTTTTTCAGCCTTAGTAGTGCATATTTACTGCCTCCCCAAGTTTCTTTTTGATCTATTTCACCCATTGTTCCCTGGAACTTGGTGAGGAGCCCCTTACAGGATTCCTCTGGTTCACTGTGACAGAAGAAACAATGTACTACCATAGAATATCCTGATTTTGGGGGGTGGAGGGAGGGCAAAGTGGTCAATACCTTTTAATTTTATAAACTTCCAAATAAATAGTATAACAAGGCATTGAAAAAATTTCCCATAAGCATGCCAGTAAGTTTCTTTAATAACAGATCATAATTTTATAAATTACCAAGAAAAAGTATACTGCACAGTTAGACAATTTTGGATGTCCTTGAAAATAGAATACAGTATATCTTCTGTTTAGATTCTGCTATTTCAAGATACTTCAGTAAAACAAAAGGGAATCTACGAACAAAAATCTTTAGTAGGAGTTTTTGATCATAGCCTCTGAAATTTCAAAAGTTGACACTATATTTTTCCAGTCCTGTAAACTCAAAGATATAACTCCTTGTTTCCTGCCATAGGAACAGGGATCGCTTTCTTCACTCATTTGGTTAATATTAGTTGGCTCTAATATTGGCAACCTGTCTTGGTCAAGCCTTATTCTTGCAAAACCATCCCTTATGATAAAAGAAACATAGAATATATTCTCAACAGTACGAGAGAAAGAGTTTGGATCAATTACAAACTCAAAATAGGACACAGGAGTATCAGGATACTTTCGAAAGTACGTTTGCAACAAGCCCAAGATTCTCTCTACTTCTTTTTCTGTTGCCTCTTGATTAGTATTCAGGTCCAACTTCCTCAACTTTGTAGGCATATCCCCGTTTCCTTCTATTTTGTGAACTTTTTTGTGATGTTCAAGCCGGGGCTTTTGTGCAGAAGGTTCTAGTTTGATTGAGCCAAAAATAAAGTGGAATGTTTCAGCTTGCGATATCCAGGACATTGCTTCCTTTTGTACTGTGTCCCAGAAGGAAAGCACTACATGGTCGTCATAATCACTCAGCTCATCACACTGGTCTTCCATCCAATTTAGACCCACAAACATAAACAGAGAGTCACAAAACGCTACTTGGTTAAAGCAGCTCATACCAGGATATAGCTTCTTTGCCTTTTCTTTACCCAAATCAGAAGCCAAAACGAGAAACTGGGCATCGAGGGCTGCTTCTCTTGTTCGGTTCACTCCGTCAAACAGGACGTTGGCTTCTTCGAGGGCCTCGGTTAAGGACTCACTGGCGGCATTCACTATGTCTTCCCGGTTCTGCTGGACGTTATAGATGAGCTGCCGGTACTGCCTGCGGATATTCCGACACTTCTCGTCGTCGCTGGTAATCTCCAAGAGGTCTGGGTCTATGTCAGAGCCCCCTGAACTGAGGTCGTCGGAGTCGCTATCAGTACCCTCAACCTCTTCCATCTTTTTTGGTTCTTCCTTTTCTTCCACCTGCTTCACTGAGTACTCCTTACAGATGACGGTCACAACGGTCTCCTCTCCTTTCTCTTCGGCTCCCTTCAGGGAAGTTTTTTCCTCCGTCATGTCGGCAGTTGACAGCACTTAGCTAACAGCCTTCAGAATGCTTCCAAGGCCAGCGGAGACTAAAGGCAGTTGGAACGGTGGGGTGGGGGCACACCCGAACATGCCATGCGCACTCCGAGCGCAGCGCGGCCCCGCCCCCTCCCTGCCCCCGTAGCCATGGCCCCGCCTCCGCTCCAGCTTGCCCCGCCCCCGGTTCACTCCCTGGTAGCGTGGTCCCACCTCCGCTACCAGCGCGCTCCCTATGCGGGTCGCCCTAGACCGAGCTGGGTCCCCAGCCAGCCAGCCCCTCCCCCGCACCACACCCACCCCACCACAGCTCTTCCCACAGCAGACAGGCCCCCTGCCCGAGTAGGCCACCCTGCGCATTTCCGAAATAATGAGCCCCAACCCCAACCGTGGTGAGTCCCCTTTAAAGGACAGACAAACAAGATCCTGTGCCTGGCACAGAATCGGGGAGTGCTGGTTCCGCTACAATAGGGTCGCTATGAGTCGGACTCGACTCCACAGCACATAACAATGGATCTGCGCTTTAAAACGTGCGGTGCCATATGCTAGTTAGGTTGATCCTACCATGATTAAGAAGTGTTTTACTTGATGCTGTGTTTTGACTCTGAGACCTAAACCTGGCTACACTGAACTGCGGGTAAGGTGAAGGACCATGAAATCAAGAACCACCACAATTAGACTGAAAACTAAAGGCGATTGGCACTCAAACTGTGTATCAGGTGGTGGTGGTTGTTAGGTGCTGTAGAGTAGGTATCAGACTCATAGTGACCCTACGTACAACAAGCGAAACACTATTGTCAATGCTTCTCTGCTGTTCACAGGATTTTCAATGGCGGATTGATTTTTGGGAGTGGGTTGCCGGGTCGGTCTTCCAAGCCTACAAGCACCTGGTGTTTCCAGTCGGTCTCTCATCCAAGTACTAACCAGGCCCGACCCTGCTTAGCTTCTGAGATCTGATGGGATCGGATGCCACAGAGCTATGGCTGGCTGCAGACGTATATCAGGTTAATTACCTTTATAGGCCCTCAAAGCCAATTCCCCCACAATTTATACTTATTCAGAGGAGGCGGTATTGGGGGAACCTCAACCAAGCTAACACAAGCGTGAAAATGGATGCGGAGTGCACGCATTACTCAAGCAACCCTTTACGTTCTCCACCAAACAAGAGTGGTAGAAAAGAATAGGTAAGGTTCTCGGCACAGAGCTGTTTATCTGGAAGCCTGCTAAAGAATAAAGGTCACACAGACTAGAGAAGTAAGCATTTTTAATAAAATCTGTTATATGCAAAGTGAAATCTATTAAATTGGGTAAATAATCTGCATTGGAAAATCCACCCCACTGACTCACTGGAAATTCACTTGCAGTTGGAGAATGGGCTCAGGTTATCACTCACCCAAGCAGGAAAGCATAAATGATAATGGAAGAATACATTTTGTTTTTTAAGAGAACATGAACACTCCCAACTTAGAAGATAAAAGTTTTTCATGACTGTAATAGGTGCCTATAAAATAAAAAAAATTAAAATAAAAAGAGGGACCCACATTGTACTAGTCAATCACGTTTCCAGGGACCAAGAACTAAACCGGTTGTACTCCTCCTTCCACTATTTGGTATTAAGTTACTCCAAAATCCTTATGTTATTCTACATCCACAAATATTTTTTTTAAGTAGGAGCAATTCAGGAAGAAACGTGTTTTTCAAAAACACCATTACATTCTGGTTACTTGCACATATACATACTGTGCTATTCTACCCTGTTAAGACTGTTGCTAGGTGCTGTTGAGTCAGTACCCAACTCATAGCAACCCTATATACCACAGGCAAAACACTATGGTCAGTGCTTCTCTGCTATTCATATGGTTTTGGGAATGGGTTGCTGGGTCCTTCTCCCAAGCTTACAGCATCTGGTGTTCCCAGGTGGTCTCCCATCCAAGTACTAAATAGGCCTGACCCTGCTGGGCTTTCGAGATCCGACCGGATCAGATGCCACAGTGGTATGGCTACAGGCATTAAGACTGTTAGACTCTCAAAAACAAAAACTTGGCTTTAAATCTTCCAAACACAGCTGTTCTGAAGTGGTATACCTGAATATATACTGACTGTAGAAATTAATGTACATTCCAATCTTTCCAGTGAAGTAATAGATTCTACACATTGGAAGTAAACTGCAACTGCTTTCCAGAAAAAGTCTGCCTTACCCTCTTTTGAAATAAGGGAGATAAAAGAAAAAATAAACTTGAGACTTAGGATCATTAAAAAGCCATATGGCTATGTCTGGCAACTACAAACTAATATTTAAACCGATTTTAAATCTTAGGGGAAAATGCTTTAAGAATTCTAGTATGTGTGGTAGGGCACACCTGTAATTCTAGCACTCAGGGGGCTGAGGCAGGAGGATCAATGCAAGTTCAGTGTCAGTCGGATATACACAGGATGACCCTGTCTCAAAACAAAACAAAACAAAACAAATCCGAAGACACAAATCCAAAAAGGTTTGCTTTCACAGTGAACCATCTTCTTGAGGGCTTATGATATCCATTTTAAACTCAATAAAAGCAATCCATAAAAGAATGCCAAAAGATAAGACAACCTTCCCACCCTAACATACCTCTTTTCTCCTGGCTTAGGGGAGGGGTAGGAGGTTGACACCAACTTGCTCCCTGTAGAGCCTTTCATCTAATTTCCAAAAGCTTTAGAAAAATACATTAATTCAGCCAGGCGTGGTGGCTCACGCCTGTAATCCCAGTGGTTGGGGAGGAGGAGGCAGGAGAATCGCAAGTTTGAGACCAGAGGTAGTCTTGGTAACTTAGCGAGACCCTGTCTCAAAAAAGCAAAAAAAATGGGCTGAGCGTGCAGCTCTGTGGTCTAGTACTTGCAAAGCATGCAAGCACGAGGCCCTGGGTTCAACCCCCAGTACTAGGAAAAAAGAAAAAAAAAAAAAATATATATATATATACATATATATATATATATATATATACACACACACATAATCTACTTATAAAGTATCACTAATGTTTACAGGAGTTATTCTTTATAAAATCTAAATTTACATTACTATAGATAACTTATTTTTCTAGATATAGAAGTTTTAGAAATAGATTATCATTGTCAAAGATGAGAAAACCAAAAAATACATATAAAGAAGAAAATTGATGTCACCTAAATAAAGCTAGGGGCTGGGATTTAGCTCAGTTAGTAGAGCGCTGCGCTGCAGTCTCTGAGGTCCCGAGTTCAATTCCCAGCACCACAAAAGTGGGAGAAGGACCTGGCAATCCACTCCCAAGGCAATCCCGAAACAGTCAGCCATTGAAAACTCTATGAGGGTCGCTATAAGCCGGATACCGACTCAACGGCACCTAACAACAACAACAACAACAAATATTTACAAAGATTTCTCAGGAGATAACAGCCTACACAACTTTCTCAAGAGTAACAGAACACATCAAAACAAGAATTATGTTATTAAGCTGTGACTTCCAGTACTGTATCTATTCTGTGCTAGATTTCAGTCCCCAGGAACCTTAGAAACATATAATTTAGATCCTTCTCTTTCAAGGAAGACTTACATTATATTCTGCCTTTAAAAGGGGCACCATGGCACACACCTATAATCTCAGTGACTCAGGAGGCTGAGCCCAAAGGATTACAGGTTCAGTGCCAGAGGGAGCCTACTGAACTTAGTGAGTCCTTGTCTCAAAAAGTAAAAAAAAATGTGCTAAGGGTACAGGTCAGTAGTAGGGTGTTTGAGGCCCTGTGTTCAAACTTCCAGTAATTGGAGATGGTGGGGTGGTGGAGAGAATCTGCCTTTAGAGCACACAGTTTTAGAATTACTGTCAAATAAAACAAACTCAAGTTTAATGGTTTTTCTCTAATCATTTAAATGGGATGTCTATACTCCTAAATCCTTAAATCATTAAAATTGATTTTCTAACCTAAGGTCTAATTATGACTAATTATTATTTAAATGCAACTTCAAAAGAATGGTAATATATAATTTTAAATTATACTGATGAGGTTTTATTTTTTCTTTTGTTTTTTATTTTTTATTTTTATTTTTTTGCATTACTAGGGGTTGAACCCAGGGCCTTGTGCATACTTTGCAAGCGCTCTACCACTGAACTGCACCCCCAGCCCCTTTAAAAAATTTGGTCTTGCAGCTCTCAATTGAAGAAGCTCGTAAGGCTTTTATAAAGCACATGAAAAAATGCTCTATCCCTAGCCATTAAGGAAATGCAAATCAAAACAACTCTTGAGATCCCATCTAACTCCTGCAAGAATGGTGAAGATCAACAAAACAAATAATAAAATGCTGGCAAAGTTGTGGAGTAAAAGGAACCCTCTTACACTGTTGGTAGGACTGTAAATTGGTTTAATCACTTTGGAAATCAATATGGGGATACCTCAGAAAACTAACAATAGAACTGCCATATGACCCAGGTATACCACTACTAGGAATATACCCAAAGGGAGACGAGTCATCATACCACAGAGACACCTGCATCTCCATATTCAATGCAGCTACTTTTCACCAACCAAAGTGCCCACTAACAGAAGAATGGATAAAAAAATGATGGTACATATACACAATGGAATACCACTCAGCAATAAAAAAAAAGAATAATATCATTTGCAGCAAAATGGATGGAATTGGATGGAGAACATCATCTTAAGTGAACGAACATGAGCTCAAAAAGAGAAATATCGTATGTTCTCACTCACATGTAGGAGCTGAATCATACTTAAAGGAAGAAAAAATCCTATACATAGATGTATAAAAAATGCACACTTAAACTTAGTGAAGAAAGGACTATAGAAAGAGTAGAAAGGAGGGAGGGAACTAACAGAGGGAAGTGAAGATTGTGGAAGGTGGGATGGGGAGGAGGGTCAATGTGGAGAGATGAAGGGGGAAAGGATGATCTCAATGTAAACAGCACAACTTCATAAGTACACTGGAAAAACAGGGGAAGACAACTCAAATAAGCATTTGAGTTTTACTATATATTAGCCAAAAGGCTCCATAAACCTTTGTGGGTTGATGAAAGTGTTGCCCAGAAGTGATATAAAGGACGCATAATGGAAAAAGCCAAAGCTATATTACTCTGTACCCCATCATCATTTACTGATAAAGGGAGATAGAAAAAAAATTTTTTTGGTCTTCTGACAAGGTCTCGCTAAGTAAGTTATGCAGGCTGCCTCTGGCCTCAAACTTACTATATTCCTGCCTACATGTTTGTGCCACCGTAGCCACAACTAGCCAACTTTTTTATATGACTAAGAACAGAAAGCACAAGTGCACTGTTCCTTAAAGAGAATCACGAAAGTCCTCACGTAACACCACCAGTGCAGGCAACCATGGGGACACAAGGTGGCTGTGTCTTCAGAGATATGGGAAGCTCCCTTCCTCCATATTTAAAAAGTTTTTCCCCTTTCCTATATGAAGAGTTGCTGCCCAGGGCTCATTATGACCCTCCAGTTCCTTTCTTCCATCTTGTTTCCTATACTATTTTTCAGTCCCTTACCTAGAAATTCAGATCCATTAATCCTAAGCATTCTTCAACTCCTGCTCAACACAAATAACTGATAGGATGTATGACACAGGTTGCAGGTCTCTCTGACGAAATAAGAAAAAAACTCACTCTCTGGGGTCCAGAGAGTGGCAAGATGTGGGGTACATTTTCTTCTTTATTGTAATCTCCTGTAAATTTATTTTGTGTTTGTGCGTATAAAGTTTTACTTGTTTTGTTGATCAGTATTAAAGGTAAATTTCACTAGGATCAAGACAGATGTCTTTGTTCTTAGAACGAGTTTCTGAAAAAAACAAACAAACAAACATGGATTGTGGAAGGAGACTAGCCTGAGTTCCTGAGTTCCAATCTTTTGGGGGGCAGTACTGGGGGTTAAACCCAGGACTTTCCATGTGCTAGACATGCAATCCACCACTGAGTCCTTTTCTGTTATTTATTTATTGGGGTTTTTTTTTAGATAGGCCTCACTATGCAGCGCAAGTGAGTCTCAAACTTATCATCCTCTTGCCTCAGTCTCCTGAGTGCTAGAATTACAAGCATGTGCCACCAAGTTCGGCTGCTTTTTACTTATTCATTTTTATTTTTTTATTTTGAGACAGAGTCTAAGTTGTCAAGGCTGGCCTTGAAATCACTACATAGACCAGGCATGGTGCCTCACACCTATATTCCCAGCAACTCAGGAGGCAGCCGCAGAGGGATCGCAGGTTCAAGGTCAGAGGGAGCCTGCTTAACTTAGCAAGACCCTGTCTCAAGATGAAAAAACAAAAAAATTAGCTGAGGGTACAGCCCAGTGGTAGAGCACTTGCAAAGCCTGTGAAAGGCCCTGGATTCAACTCCAGAAAAAAAAGAAAAGAAAAAAAAAAAAAGGAAATCACTAGGTATACCAGGCTGGTCTCAAATGGTCAAATGTTCCTGCCTTAGCCTTACCAGTAGCTGGGATTACAGGACCACTGTGCCCAGCATTATTTTTTATTTTTGATACAGGATCTCACTAAATTGTACAGGTTGCCTCTGGCTTGAACCTTCAATCCTTCTACCTCAGCCTCCCCAGTTGCTAGGATTACAAGTATACAGCATGGCACCAGCTCTGGATTCCAATCTTTATTAACTAACTGGCATTATGTCCTCATTTGTAAGATGGGAATTAGAACATATGATTATTACAAGTATGGAATAAGGATTACATTAATGAGTCAGTATATTCAAGTACTGAATAGGTAAGCAATAAATTGCATATTATCCTCAAAATAGCAAATGCTTAGCAAACATTAGATATTCAAAAAGAAAAACCTGTATATAAACCAGTCCCCAAAAGAGAAATACCATATCCTCTCACTCATATGTGGGAGCTAAATCTAAAAAACTTAAAGCTGGGTGCGGTGGCGCACGCCTATAATCCCAGCAGCTTGGGAGGCGCAGGCAGGAGGATCACAAGTTTGAGACCAGAGCTCTGTGTAACTTAGTGAGACCCTGTCTCAAAAAGTAAAAAAATGGGCTGAGGGTGCAGCTCAGTGGTCCAGCACTTGCAGAGCATGCAAATATGAGGCCCTGGGTTCAATCCCCAGCACCACACACACACACACACACACACACACACACACACACACACACACACACACACGAAAAACTTGAAGGAAAAAAAACGACACATACATAGATATATAAACATGAACAATCATACATATCTAAGACGGAAAATATAAGCAGAGTAGAAAGAAGTGGGGAGGGGATCTCCTCCTTGTTACATTAGAAGGAGAAAAACATTTTTAAAGTCTGAACTA
>VMDO01018875.1:0-41136 GCA_007922755.1 Pedetes capensis
AGAAAAGATTGAGGTTGTCCAAGATTTTGCTTTGCTTGGCTCTATAATCAACACCTGTGGAAGCAGCAGTCAAGAAATCAAAAGACGCATTGCTCTAGGAAAAGCTGTGGCAAAAGATCTCTTTAGAGTATTGAAAAGCAAAGATGTCACATTGAAGACGAAGGTGTGTCTGACTCATGCCATGGTATTTTCAGTGGCATCATATGGTTGTGAAAGCTGGACATTGAATAAGAGAGACAGAAAAAGAATTGATGCTTTTGAATTGTGGTACTGGAGACGTCTATTGAATATACCATGGACTGCCAAAAGAACCAACAGATCTGTCCTGGAAGAAGTGCAACCAGAGTGCTCCTTGGAAGCAAGAATGGCCAGACTGCGTCTTACATATTTCGGACATGTGGTCAGGAGAGATCAATCCCCGGAGAAGGACATCATGTTTGGGAGAGTGGCAGGTCAATGCAAAAGAGGAAAACCCTCCACCAGATGGATTGACACAGTGTCTGCAACAATGGGCTTAAACATAAATAAGATCATTTGCCTGGCACAGAATCGGCAAGTGTTTTGATCTGCTGTACATAGGGTCGCTATGAGTCGGACTCGACTCGACGACACCTAACAACAACAACAACAAGATGAAATCAACTTCTAGAGTGGCCCGGAACTTGGTCAGTGGTTTCCTCTGATTTCAGAGTGTGATACTAAGCCATATTCCTGGCCATACTAACCAAAAGGTACTTCTAGATTGGATGTAGAAGATTAACTGAAGATAACCAAGCTTGCCTTAAAAAAAGAGGATCTTAACACCTATTTTACAAAAATCTCTTCCAGAAAATAGAAGATAGGGCATTGCCTATCTCATTTTAGAAGGTACAACTGCCTTGGTAACAAAATCAGATAAACACAATGCAAAAGGGAAAAAAAAACAACTATGATCTAATATGTCTCATGAACAGAGGCACAAAAATCCTCAATAAAATATTAGCAAATCAGATCTGTCAGTATAGGAAAAGAATTACATACCATGACTAAGTGGGACTTTTCCAGTATGCAAGGCTTGTTTAACACTCAAAAATCAATCAGTGTCATCCACCATATCAGCAGACTGAAGATAAATCATATGGGTAGATCAACTGATGCAGAAAAAAGCATTGGACAACATCTAATGGCTATTTATGATAAAAGTTTCTCAGCAAACTAGGAATAGAGGGGGACTTCCTTAACTTGATAACATCTACAAACACCCACAGTCAACATCAAGCTTTTTTAAATCATTTTTATCTGTGCATATCTATTATACAGGATGATAGGTTTCACCGTGACTTTTTCATCCATGCATACAACATACTTTGACCATCTCTCCCCGTCAACATCATGCTTAATGGTGAGAGACTAGGTGCTTTTCCCTCAAGACCAGGAATAAGGCAAGCATGCCCACTTTCTCTACTCTTATTCAACATCATACTGGGGAAAACCCCAGCATACTTACTGGGCTTTCCCAGAGTTCCCAGCAAGAGGAACCAACATCTGGATGCCTAGCTCCTTCTGAGACAGGTACAGACCCCAGAGACACAGTACATGGGCCCCACCCTAGATAGCTAAGCTACCCAAACTCGAGCATTCCCATGCAAGGTCCCTCCCATGGGCCTTGCTCATAAGCTTTAACATTTTTAATAGAATATTTCCCCTTAGCATTATTAGATCCAAGCCCTCACTGTGGCCCTTTGTTCCTTTGAAGCTGAGGAGCTCCCCAAGTTACCATCAATCCATTCTAAGCTAAAAGAATACAATTGCAGCTGTTCCGCACTACCTGATATCAGAATGAGAGCGCGCCTTTTACAACTCTCCATAAATTGCAGAACGCTTTCTTGTTCATTGGCTCGTCAGATCAAACCCTCTCCTCTCACCTCTGTGCCTTTGCTGGGCTCCCCCCTGGCAGAATTAATTGCTCCCTCTTCTGAATCCCCATCCACTTCATACATGCACCGTCTGCCTCACTTGGCACTTTCTATTAAAGCTCTCATTCGGTGCTTTCTGTGCCCTGCTAGACCCGGAGAGCCCATGCAGTTATTAATTTAGCATCTTCTCCCCAGCACCTGGCCTGGGATCGGTGTGGAGAGGGGCCCAATAGCAGCTCTAGGGATAGTTCCATTGTGAGGTAGGGATTATTGGCACCTAGGACTCGGGGACTGGTAGCGGTAGTGGAACACTGGCGAGATGGAGAAGCTGACTCAGACACTCTAAAGGACGCCATCAAGGACACACAGCGAGCTAGTGACAGCACTGGGCTTTGACACAGATCTTTTGCCTTTCATTTGGATAAACAGACACTTTTCACCTGCTGATGTCCTGCCCTGTAGCTCTGGAGGGACGGTACCCCAGGAAAGCAGCCGAGGGTTTAATTCATACCTCACCGTGGAAGCTAAAGAGAAAGAAACAGCCTTGTTCCCGCCGTGCGGGGACGCAGCACAAAAACAGAAATACTGCCGGGGCTCTGGGAGCCTCTGAAAACAAAATGCAAACCACAGAGCCCAGCCTATCACAAGTTCAACAAAGTTTTTCTGCGCTGAACTCTGAACTCAGAGAAGTCTGGCATCTTTAGCAATTGCTTATTGCCCGCAGGATAGACGCAGTTAGTCCCGTGCCTTCTGGGCATGCCCTTAGCTGCAATCCTCATTGAAGTTTCTGGGCTCCTGCTTTCAAAACTGCTCAAATTCCTTCACTCAAGCGTTCTTAGCACTTATGTTGATAGGGAATACTTCAAAGGGTACATCTTTACTTTATCAAATCTGATCTAATTTTGCAGATGGAATCAAAGAGGTTCATTTTGAGTCTAGTCAAGTTTGCCAACCATCTCAGAGAGAAGGCATCAATGCCTTGTCGTCTGTGTAATTAGTGTAAACAGAGGGGCTCCAAAGACATCAAGGTCTTTGGCCATTGGTCCCAGAGACCCCCTGGGCAGAGGTAGGGGCCTCCCTCTGTGTGAGGAGGGGGTATGGGGAAGGAGGGAAGGGTCCCCCATACCCTGGGACCCCAGGGTAGCTGTCCTCTGTAGCAGTCAAAGACAGGATGGGTGTTCCGGGGGAGCTCTATGAAGACAGAAAACCTAATGAGCCTCAGTGTGCGTGGTGGTCTTTAGAGAAAGCTCAGTGTGGCGCAGGGAGCCCCGGACGTCAGCAGCTAAGGCCCGGAGTATTAACCTTCACCCGGGGCTGCAGGAACAATTACGCTCCTCTTCTACCAACCTGGCACTTTTTATAAAATCCAAAACTTGATGTTGGTGCTAATTTGCCCCTGATACCTGTGTTTGAAGCTGGATCCAGGCTTAGATTTAGCTACCTAGCCAGACAGTAATTTCCAACTGAGCTATTATAATTGTTACAGTAAAATGTCTGTCTGCACAAAACACACCAGGTCGGGGGGTACAGAGGGAGAAACCATTGATTTTGGTGTTCTGAAAAGTTCTCTGCGGCTCAGAGAAGAGACATTTCGGCCTGGTTTTGCTTTATCATGTATATCTGTCTATCTGTACAGATGCATGCACACAGGGCAGCCGTTTTGCATTGAAAGAGAACATAAGGCAAAAGGCTCTGGGATTCAGTTCTCCACATCCTCAGCTCTGGGGTCCCCCTTTTTAAAAGCTCTTCAAAAACTCCGCCATGCAAGCTGCCCCCACCTCTCTTGGCTTTGGACGTTGGAGGGAGTCACGCTCAGCTACCAGCCTTCAGGAGGGCAGTGGGAACGACGGCAGAGCTTTTGTACAAAGTCCATGCAAATCAGCCATGAAAAGGCGCCACGACTCAGATCTCTGCCCACGCATTCTGGTCATCAAGCGATGGGCGTCACTCTCTTTCCCGCAGAGGAGGAAACTAGGTCAGGCCTGCGGGGGCAGAGAACCTCCCTGGTTGCTTGGCTCTGTACCCACTTGCTGTGAGCCTACCCACCTGGCTGCCCTCGAAATGCTTCGCTGCTAGCAGTCAGGGGGACCCTGCAAGACAGATCTGAGCAGCTTCTGCCTGCAGCTGGCCAGCTTCAGTGGTTGCCGCTGCTCTCAGGAATGGAATAGAACACGACCTCGAGGACTCTATGATCTGCCCAGACAACCGCCTCAGCCCCACAGGCTGGTTTCATGGGCCTGTGACCTGGGCAGCTGCTGGGATTCCCAGGAGGTTAGAGAGTACCCCAAACATGGCCAGTCCCAGGAGCTCATCTAGCCCACTTGGAATCCTATGGGGCAAGATAGCAATGGGTCACCTTTGCTATACATCCAAGTATCTCACTCTTCCTCCCTCCTATCAAGTGGGCCAAGATGGCACCCAAGGTATGGTAGCAGCTAAAGCCTCCTTGGTGCCCAATTGGTCATTTCTGATCCAACCCTGTTCCCCTGATTGGCTAGCTATCAGGCCATATAAACTCCAGAGCTCAGAGATCAGCAGCCATTCTGAACACCATCCAAGAGAAGCTCACTGGGTCCTTGTGGTTCCTTAAGGGCCCAAGGCCCATTTACTTGTCTGCCAAGCCTAGCCTTCAGCCTTCCTCCGACCTGCCTTCATCATATTTCAACCCGCCTGCCACCTCTATCCAACCCCAACCTTTACAACGCCAGATATACCACATGGACCTACAGCTTCAAGAGGCAAGGCTCCAGGAGTCAAGCTCAGGGCCCCCGAATTGGCGAAAGCTGCGAGCTGGAAGAGCAACAACACCCAGGAAGCTCTGCCCCAGCGGCAGAGACAGCAGCTGAGCATTTCCCTTCTCCAACTCCCCTTTCCCCTCTCCCTAATCCTCCACTCCTTTCCCCTCCTTCGTCAATAAACCCCTGTCCTTCTATCCTGTATGTGACGTTCTGTTCTCTGGCCACAGCCTCGCCACTGGGTGCAGCGTCAGGGCACCCACCTCTTGCTTCCACCCACAACGCAGAGACATAGAAACCCCAGGAAGAACCCGACAGGCAGCCATCTGGACCACCTACCCCCATGGAGGCGGCCCCTGCTCCTGCTCTCATTGTCTTAAAATTCTGAACAATTTGTTGTTGTTATTGTTTATTTGTAAGCAAGGAGCTCACATTTTCCTTTTGGAAACTATGCAGCCAGTTCTGCCTCGCATCAGGGTCCACACACCTTTCCATGCTTCCTCCTACCAGAAGCCTTTGCGCATGCTGTTCCCTCTACGAGGGATGTTCCCACCCACTCAGTCTCCACCACTGACACCACTCTCTACTGACTAAACTACTACTCATCCCATGCTCTCAGCTGATTGTCACTTCTCTAGAAACTACCTCCTGCCCTCCCTCACGAGGTCAAGCCCCCTGTTACAGGTTCTTAGATCACCAGGCTCCTCTCCTCCAAAGCTCTGGCCACAGTTTCAAATCTACACTTACCATAAACTCGCACACCTTTGATTACTGTCTCCCTCTCTGGAATATCAATTCTGAAAGCAGCAACCATGTCTGATTTTTCTTGCTCACTGCTGTAGCCTCACACAGTGCTAGACACAAAATAAACATTCCATAAATACATGTTGACGTAATTACATAACATAAAAGGAGAAAGCAATAGGGTTTTGGAGGGCAGGCTCTGCAGTCTGACTGCCCAGCTTCAGATCTCCTGCTGCTGCTGGCTGTGTGATCTCAGGCAAATCTCCTAATCTTTCTGTGCTTCCTTTTTCTCGACAGGAAAAAAGAAATAAGGTAAGTAATTCATAGAACCATTGTGAGTTTAGGTGAAATGCAGTGCATGGGAGACTCAAGACATACCTGATACATAGTCAGCACCCCAGATTTCTAGCACTGATATTTTGGGGAGGACAAGTGTGTACTGCACACGGGTGCTCAGAGTCTCACATGTCCTTGGAACAACCGTATGTGACAGGAATTACTGTCCCCAGAGTGGCATTTTTAGTAAGTGCCCCAACAGGGCAGGAATCCATGAGAGTCCATCTCTTTGGCCCTTGGGTGAGGTGGTTAAGAAAGGAGAGCAGATGGGGTCACCAGAGATCTGCAAAAGCTCATCTTGGATCCTGACTATTTCTTACTATCGGGATGACAGTGAACTATTTTCCCAGCCTTCCCGGGTGGCAGTTTCCTCATCTCTTAGGGTTGCTGCATTAAGGAATGCAAACTCGACCTGTGCCTTCCGTGCAGGGCATGGCACACAGTAGGGATTCGGTGCTGTTCAGCTCTCTGGGATGTGATTAAAGGCACGAGCTGGAGCCACTCTTGTTGGAAGAAGGAGCCACGTGAAGCCTCACATTTCAGAACTGACCTGCTCCCATTTTCACCTGCCTAAAAAGGATTCACTTTGTTCAGATAGGAGAAGGCATCCTCGTCTCCAACTCCTGCCACTTCCAGCATTCCCTAGAACTTGCCCCCAGGTGAACTACAGTGGCAGCCAGACCTCTGCCTTCCAAAACGAGGGGCACGCGTCCCCAGCAGGGAGGATTTTCAGAAGACCAGAGCCCAGGAACGGGACCCTGAGGCTGCCTCCTCCTGCCACCCATTCTCCCTGGAGGAGACAAAAGCCTGGAGAACACAGGGTTAATCCCAGCAGGCCCATCTACCATGCAGCCAGAAGGGCTGGGATGCACTCATCTGAGGTTAAAGCTGAAATCGGGTTCCTTCTCTGCCCATAACTTAAGGCCTCAAGGGGAAAAAGACAATCTCCCCACACTCCAGGCCACTGCAGACTCCCCAGCATGGGAAAGTGCCTTCTGCCTGCCCCTGCTGCCCTCGAAACTCTCCTTGTCTCAGAAGTGCAGGCAGATGGAGGGAGGAGACCAGGAGTGGCTGGAGGGATGGGCCAGGAGGGCCCATGGCTGTCCCCAGCCATGAGTGATGTGGATGTGTGATGTCCCCATTGTAAGCTGGGGGCTGGGGAGGTGGAGGGAGAAGAACACTGGGCCCTTCCCCCACCACAGTCAGAACACTACAAGTCTGATATACACACTGGAGTTCTAGAAGGGTCTTCTCTAAGGGTAGAAAGTCACTTTTTTAAAGTTCCTGCCAAAAGTAAAAAATTACCAATTTTGTCTGTTTGCCTCATTTTATGCAGCAGAAAGCCAGGACCTGGGGAAAGTACCCTGACTTCCCTGCACGGCAATAACCAGCCCGAGGAGGTCAGAACCCCGTCTGACCCTGGCACTTAGGGCTGGTGCATGGTGAATGTGGAAGGGAACAGTAGGCTGGGCATCTGCTGATAGGAATAATTTTTGAGAGGAAGAGAAAAATCAGGGAGCCAAGGAAGTCTTGGGAAATGTCACTGTTCTGCTGTTGTTAAAACAGGGCGGACTGAACCCTGTCGCACAGACCTCCTGGCCCTTGTGCCTCATGCATGAGGCAGAACTGAGGTGTCTCTAGAGCGGAAAGTGGGCCCCTGCCATTCTTGGAGCCCTCTGTTCCCAGCTCCAGGACATGACTCCCCCTGGCCCTTCTCACTCTTCTCACCAAGAGCCTCCCAGGCCTGCTGGCACCAGCCACTGGCAGCGACAACACAACAATGATGGCCATCAAAACCAGGCAGTCTTGACTTTGGGTGGACAGCCCAGTCTCATGGCTGTGGAGTCCCAGGCTCACTACACGGCCACAAGGATGTTCCTAATTGATTGCAGTAAAGTCTTCTGTCAAAGAGCCCGGGACATGTGTGGACAGCCTCTGACTGTGAGGAAATCTCACCCTCTGTTCTCTCATCATAATTAACCTCCAGCTATGGTGACTTGCAAAATCCAAGAGATGTTGAGCAGTAAGGGACATCCAGGGTCATCTAGACTAACAACTTTATATTCCCAAGGAGAATGCTACAGCTCAGAACAAAAAAGTAACTTGCTCAAGTTAAGACAAGGTAGAAATATACAATAATAGATCTGCGCCTCAGGGGCAGAAGACAGAAACAATTGTGTCTCATCCTTTTCCAAACTGTGAGTGCCTCATCTCAATCCAAAAGCATTCTTTTTCATGAGCTACAAGGGTCTCCTCTTCTGAGTTCCCCTCCTCCCCTGCTCCAAATCTCATTCTAAAGATGGTTGCCCTATTGATAGGAAGCCCTAGATTCTAGATATGTTATAGGATCCCACCCCTCTACCATCTCAATTGGCTAAGTCAAGATAGGGATATTTTAGGAATTGTGGGTGCACATGGCAAGTGCTAGCCCACTACCCTAAAACTGACCAGGAGCCTCAACACCGAGCCAGGCTACACCATATGGCCTGCGAAAGGCTCCATTCAATCTCATCTCACCCAAGCTCTGCTTCACGGTAGTGAACCAAGTTAACATGAACCAATCTGGAAGACAATGGGTCAGGTTAGCCGAAACCACTGGAAAGGACTTTCTACGTACGTGGGGCAATGTCAATGTCAGGAAACAGATCCTTTCCTTGGGACCTGAGGAACTCACAGGAATACATGGCACTTTCCAAATCACAGAGCAGACCTAAAATCCACACAGAGGTAAAGAATATTTTTCCTGGTCAATCAAAAGAAGCAACACGGTACTCGTGACAAGTCAAGGTGTTAATGAGGAGGCACTGGGAAGAATTTCAGCTCCTTATCTTGATGGATGGGGCTGAAGGTTCTTCAGCCTCCTCTGCGCTAATCACTTCCATCCCTCTTTCCATCTTTAAAATTTTCAAATTTTTACCTTCATTCATGCATCCATTCATGCAAGAAAAGTCAAGGTCAAGCTGTTGACCAAACCCTCATCACCACTGGACACATTCTTTCTGCTCCCCCTCCCCAGACCCTCTCCTCCTCCAAAATTGAACACACGACAAAAGTACAGCAGGCTCTGTGCATTTTAAAGAGTTAGCCTATTGTCAACTATAAAATACTATGTGGCATAGAAAACAGCGTGTAGGATGAAAAAAGATCCTGTTTAGTTTCAGTGTGACATTTGCCTGGGGGAAGAAGTGCAGAGCTCATTGGCAAGCCGATTGTTGAAGCCCTGACCAGCCAGTTACAAAGTGTCATCATTTAATATGCCAGTCAGCTCTGCCTTTCCGAGGCCAATCACTTCTTCTTTGCTGGGGAGAGGATGGGAGTGGGGTGCCAAGGAGAAATGGGGCAGAGCGGGGTGGGAGCAGTAGAATGAAGGGGTTAGGGGGTGCCCCAAAAATGAAGATTATAGAAATGTTTCATGGCTCAACCTCCCTGCCACCTCCAGGTGGGCCTTCCTGGTACCCACCACCACCAACCAGCCAGGGCCCACTGGCTCTAGGTCATGGTAGCTGCGCAGGTGAATTAAAGAAGACTCAAGCCCAGCCCATGCCCCAGACATGGATATCCTGGGCCCCAAGGTCACAGAGTTTACATATGTCC
Organism: Pedetes capensis; assembly: GCA_007922755.1. Classification (NCBI taxonomy): domain Eukaryota; kingdom Metazoa; phylum Chordata; class Mammalia; order Rodentia; family Pedetidae; genus Pedetes; species Pedetes capensis. Next base: position 9,305 of record VMDO01018875.1, read on the forward strand.
CGGAGCTGGGGTCAGCTTCTGTCCCCAGATGCTACCAGAGCACCAGCTTCTAAAGTTCTGGGCAAAAAGGTCAACAAATCTGAACCTATTACCGGCTCCTGCAAACTCGACACATTTCTGTGTTTAGACATCAGTGCAAGATCTCGGCTCCCTTTCATGACTGGGAGCTTTGTATCCAACTTACCATTAACAGGGTTCAGCCCAGGCAGGGCTTTTGACTCTCTCTCCCTCCACCCCAGCCCCCTCTCCCGGTCTGTCAGCCTTTTCTTCATCAACTATATTTGTTACAATCAAGTCCCGTCAACTGTCACAGCGCACATACAGACTGCCAGTAAATATGTCTTTCCACTCATTAGACATTCCTCCTAGTCACCTTGGGATTTCTACCTTGTCTATCTCACTCCAAAAAACTTTTGTTCAGAAGTATGAGACACCCACTGAGCAATGTCAGCTTGCGGCCATTACCTCAGGAAGTGACAGAAAACACCTAACTGTCACTCATTAAGATCCATTTTTTCCAGAGTTGATGTAAGTCAGACTTTGCCCCCAAAACGAATCATGATTTATTTAATATATTTGCTTCTACAAGTGTCAGCTCATCAGCTTAAAATGTTCCTCCTTTAACTCTATTGAGGACTGTACAGAAAGTTTTCTTTGAAACCTAGTTTTTGCTTTAAGGCTTAATAATTAAAACAGAACCAAGAACAGTGAAGACTCTGCTCTATAGGTGCACTTTGGTGGCCCCTGGTTTTATAATTATATGTACAAAGCAGTCGTGCTGGAATTATCGCTGGACACGCTGGGAAAATTGCCTCCCACTGAGCAGACTGGCTTTTTCTGCCAGGCGTACTGGGCAGGGGCAAGATGAAATGAAAACCGGGGACAGTTTGAAAGCAGGGACAAAAATAACAATTAGGGAAGCGAAGAGGAGAAAAATGCAGTTTCTTAATTGCTCGACCCTTGTGCCAGCAGGCAGCTCCCTGTCACACTGCAGGTGCGTGGGGACCCAGGAGGACCTGGTGCTGTCCGGAGGCCTGAGGGATGCAGAAAAAGGTGCCGTGGCTACCGCTCTCTGGAAAAGATGCCTGAGGCCTCGCTTTGACCTGGATTTGAGGAGAGATCAAAGCCTGAGCCCAAGAGGAAGGTGATTTGATGGGCTGATAGCTTCCTGTGGGGGCCATTCCACCCATAGTCATTTCCAGCCGGCCTCCCCACTGCAGCAGATTCGCCCTCGCTGGTCCGTTCTCCCAGGAGAGGAGCCACTGGGAAGGTGAGAACAATGCCCAGCAACTTCAAGTCCTGCTAGGTCCAGCTCAGGAGCTGTGGCCAAGTCTCATGCCTCACTGAGGTTTGCGCCCTCCTTTCCCAGGGACTCAGGATGAGGCTAATCCTGGCACCAACTCCCAACACCAAAAGGCCTTAGCACCCCAACCACATATGCCCCCGAATCAGGGACAGTGCTGTACAGTGAGTACAAACACAGCAGAATGGAAAAAGAAAGGAGAAAATCCAGGCAAATTGCACAAGACGGATGCATGGTCTGAGCAGAACGTGGGGTTTCTGCCGTGGAACGTGGAACATGCTCATACCCAGCCAAGTCTGACCAGGACAGCTAGGCTCAGAGACCCTCAAAGTCCTTCTCAGGGGAAGATCTTGGAATTAGAAGAAGATATTTTCCCAGATATTGGTTTGTGCTTGTTTCCACATTACCGAGGTAGGCTAAAGGCTCAGATCCCCTCCAGGCCTGACCTTAGGGTGGGGGCAGCCACCTCTGAGAGTCGCAGGGGCTGAAACAGCAGGCGAGCTGGAGTCAGAAAGACGTCTCCAGACACAGGCTCTGGAAGGCAGCCTCCGCTACCCCTCCCCTAAGGTGGAGAGGCCATCATCCTGTCCAGAGACTGTCCTGCTTCCATGAATCCATTCTCCAGGACAAACTAGTGACACTCTCAGCTTCCTTCATAAGCGCTCAGTCCACACTCACAAACCCCTCACACTAGAACCTTCCCATGGCTTCCCATACCTTGTCGGGTGAAGGTCAAGCCACACAAGATGGGGAGCCAGGCCTGGCCCCCTGTTCTGTCCCTTCCTCCTCCTCATGCTCAACCCCTCCTGGCCTGCCCGACACACCTCCGCTGCCTCTGCTGAGCGGAGCACGTGATCTGCAAATCACAGTGCAGGATTTGCCTTGCCTCCGGATCCTAGAGCCTCTGGGGGTCTTGTGCCAAATGTGAGGCCCTTGAGGTGGCAGAGGGAGATGGAAACCAACACTGTGGTTGCCAGAGGTGGAGAGGAGGGGAGGGAAGGAGAGAGAGGCGATGACAGAGGGGTAGTCACTGCTTTGCAGCAGCACACTGGTTTCCAACAGGTTTTCCTGACAGGAGAGCCAACCAGCTGAAACCAGTCAGTGCCAGGATTGCTGAGAAAGCAGGGACTGCCCCTGCCACCTCCACTCCCCTGCAAGCCACTCAGAGTGGAGAGCTTCTCCGTGGAGGAGTTTCAGATGTGTTGTTCTTGTTGCTACTAGGTGCCGTAGCGACCCTGATAGGGTTTTCAATGGCTGATTGTTTCGGGATTGCCTCAGGAGTGGACTGCTATGTCCTTCTCCTGTTTTTGTGGTGCTGGGAATCGAACCCGGGACCTCAGAGACTGCAGAGCAGTGCTCTACCAACTGAGGTAAATTAGATGTGAGCTTTCCAAAACCAGAACCTGTCTCCTCCCACCTGAATCTACCGCCACAGGTCAGCTTCCCCCCGAGACACCAGCAACACTCCTCCAACCAGGCCTACTGTGGGACATTTTTCATCCCTCCAGCCTCCCAGATACCAGAAACAGGGCCCATCTACCCCCAAGTATCCACTACATCCCCTTCCAGCTCCTCAACCTAGCTTGATAGGGAAAACCGTGGGGGAGAAAAAACACGTTGAAAAATCAGCCTGCAAATGGAGCCCTTTCATGCCGCCTAGGATCCGCAGCTTGGAAAGTAAGATCAGATATGGAAGTGTTTGATGAGGTTAAGTCTATTTCCAATCCTTTATTGCAGTGTTTAAAACCATCATCTGCTGTAAGAAGTGAAGGGCTTTAATGTGCAGGGGGTGCTGAAGGAGCAGGGCTCCTGCTCCGCGCAGTGCACCAGGAGACAGGGGCTGGGGCAAGTGCTGGAGCCTTTTTTCCTCAACTCCATAAGGAGGAGAAGCCCCTACCTGCTGAGCTCTGAAAATGATTGCTAATGACCTGCAGCTGTGCGGAAATTGGGACCTGTGTTAATTATAAGTCAGGGTAGGAGATGTTTAGGATGGAGGTATCTCCTTGGAGACCCTAAGCCTAAATAGGCCCCTTTCCCCAAACAGGAACAAAAGGAAACAGATGTGTGTCTTCTTCCAGTGGAGGGCTGGCCTCAGAGCCATGTTAAAATCCCATTTCCTGTGCACGCCTATAATCTCAGGGGCTCCGGAGGTGGAGGCGGGAGGATCGCAAGTTCGAGACCAGAGGCAGTCTGTGTAATTTAGCGAGACCCTGTCTCAAAAAAAAAAAAAAGTAAAAAAAAATAGGCCAGGGGTGCAGCGGTCCAGCATTTGCAGAGCATGCAGGCGCAAGGCCCTGGGTTCAACCCCCAGTACCACACACACACACACAAAAAAAAAATCCCATTTCCTTCATGAAGCTCTTACTGAGGAGTGACTCCGTACTTCTGATCTCTGACAGTATCTGTCATCTATACGACTTGTTTGACCTCTGGTATAACATCATTCCTTCATTTGCTCATTCATTCACCAAACTTTAAGCCATGCCCCTCAGAAGGTTTGAAGAGGAAAATACCTTGAAGATATTCTTGTAATAGACAAGGAATGGGAAGCAGAGGCAAGGGGATTGCAGGTTCAAGGCCAGAGGAAGCCTCCATAATTTAACAAGACGTCATCTCAAGAAAAAGAAATTAAAAAGGGGATGGGGTGCAACTCAGTGTAGAGCTCCTACAAAGTGTATATGAGGCCCTGAGTTCAGCCCCAGAGTAGCACAAAAAAAAAAAAAAAAAAAAAAAGACAAGGAAAATGAGACCACCCTGGGAATGGGGAAGGCCACGGGCTAGGGAATGACCTGCCCAACATCCTATTTGTCTTAGTGGGGCCTCTGAGCTCCACTGATACTGACAAACTGGTCCCCACTGATGCTTTAATATCCTTCACCTGGGCTCTGTTCTTCCAGCACCAACTCTAACCACTTGCTGTGACCTCCTGACAAGTCTCTCCAACCCACAGATGTCAAGTTTCAACCCCAGCGGCCGGTTGGGATCACCAGAGAAGATTCTTTAAACACCGATGCCTGGGTTCCACTGTAGAGCTTCTGATTTCATTGGCATGGGGTATGGCCTGGCCATTGAAATTTTCACCCCCCCACACACACCTGATTCTAATAGGCCCCCAAGGTTGAGACGCCGTATTCTAGACCACTGCCTCCGTAAGTGGAGTGTACATAGGCCTCACAGGGGGAGAAATGCAGATTCTAATGCAGTAGTTTGGGGCCAGAGCCCATGAGTCTGCATTTGTAACCAGCTCCCTGGTGATGTTGATGCTGCTGATCTGTGGACCACACTTTGAGTAGGAAGCCTTTAAAAACTGCATTTCCCAACCTCAGGACTATTGACATGTGGGGCTGGAAAATGTTTTGTGGCAGGAGGGGGCCAATGCAAAGGGAGCTGCGAGAATCCTGCAGGACAGGATATTGAGCAGTATTCCTTTACTCATAGGTGCCAACAGTACTTCTCTCAGTTGTGACAACCAAATGTCCCTGCAGAGAGGGCATAATCACCCTACTCTAGTGGACAAATGCTGAGGTTTAGCATTTCCGAGCCCTACATCTCCTGACCCACAGCCTAACACATTGCCTTGTTAACTATCTTTTCACACATATCTTATTAACTAATCTGAAAATTATATAAAAGTAAAGATTGCATCCCATCCATTAATCAGAGATTCAGCAAACATTAAGGAGTGCCAAGCAATTTGGTAAGCCCAGAGAGGAAATGGAAGGTAGCTAAAAGCAGTGCATGCAATCTCACTTCAGTTTCAATCCTCAGAGTAACCCTTGGAGACAGGTCTAAGGGTTAGCCCCGCATTGCAACTGAGGTTAGAGAAATGAAGTAACTGCCCCCAAATCACACAGCCAGTAAGTCATAGAAACAAAATGCAAAGATGAATAAGATACAGATCCTTTCCCAACAGAGTTCATATCGTGCAGATATCCGCACTCCTGACTCTACCTTGGGGTGATGAGCAATGGATCAGCAGCCGGGGCAGGAGGAGCGCATGAAGAAAGTGCTCAGTTCTGCTGGAGATGCAGGAGGAAGGAAGGAGAAGACCTCACACAGGAGGTGATAATTGATGTGGGTGTTGCTGGAAGGGAGAAATTTCACAACAATGCATTCACGTGTGATTTCCCCACCCCCATGGAACTGTGAGTTTCTTAAGGGGAAGGACAGTCTCTTATTTATTTTTCTCTCCTTAGTTCTTGGCGTGGATCTGGGTACACAGCAGGTGTTCAGCAAATATTTGGTGACTAAATGAAGGAGCCAAGCAGAGAAGAGCAGGAGTGAGAGCTTGCGGAGGAGCGCTAGCCCAAGCGTCGCCAACCACACTCAGGGTGGAAGGAGACAGGAGGTGGGCAGCCTCTGCCATTCTGATCCCTGTGCTGAGCAGCTGGATCCGCTCCCTCTGTGCGCTGGGTAAGGCAGTCGGGTTTTACAGGCACCAGGAAAGTGCTTTCCAGCCCTGTGACCTCTGCTGAAGCTAGGCTCCATGTCTCGGGATGGGACAAGTTTCTGATGAGTGCATACAAGTGAGATTAAGAAGTCTGGCTCCGAGCATGGGTAAAGAATCATATGTATTCTTTTGAAAGGAAAATATTCCTACCATCTCAATGAATGGATGGACCCAAGCCTTGACCATCACAAGCAGCTACAATCATAAAGTGAGACAACTGGGCATCTTGTGCCCCCTGATGGAAAGACACACCCCCACCGATGAATCAGATGCGGGTCCTAGAAGATACTTTCAATTTACATGAGGCACAGAAGATAGAGGGACACACTAAACTGTATCGCAGAGATGCGGTCAGCAAAGCCCACCCTGAGGCACACTGCCTTGGACAAATGGCTTGGTTTCTTAAAGACTATAGATGAATCTCCAAAGGGAAAGGAGAGACACAGAGAGAGAACCTATAGATTAAGACACTTCACATTTCACCCACGTGCAGTGTGTGGATCTAATCTGAATCCTGACTCAACTGTTAAAGAAAAAAAGACAAATGGAACTTTGAGCAATGGATACTTGATGATGTTAAGAAATGATGGTTACATTTTAGGTGTGATAATGGTCATTTTTTAACAGAGCCCTTACTTTTAAAGCTACATACTGAAATACAGATGGGAAGATATCAATGTCTGGGAGGGGAAGAGTGAGAATATGCGATGGCACAAGATGGCCTCAAAGGTCATAATTCTTGAAGGTGAGAGATGGAAACCCAGCCTTCCCTGTTGTGTTCTGCTTTTTTTCCTTTTTTTTCTTTTCAGCAGTCTATTGGATTGTAGTTTATATAGCATCCAACTCACCCATGTAAAGCCCACAATGCAATGAATGACTCTCAGTATATTCAAGAGTTGTGCATCCATCATGGCCATCAATTGTTAAACATTTTAATTGCTCCAAAAAGAACCTTGCACCCCTTAGCCATGATCTCCCAATTTTACACTCCCCACTCCAGCCCTAGGAAAGCACTAATGTCCTTTCCATCTCTACAGATTTAGTTCTTCTGGACATTTCATACAGATGAAATCCTACACTATGTAGCCCTTCATGACTAGTGTCTTTTACTTCACATAATGTTTTCAAGTTCATCCATGGAGCAGTATGTATCAATATTTCACTTTATGGGCAAATTAGACTCTTTTTTATGAATATGCTACATTTTATTTATCTTTCATCAGTTGGTGGACATTAACTTATTTCCACTTTGGGACATCATGAATAATGCTGCTATGAACATTGTGTTTGGATGCTCATATTTTCATTTCTCTAGGATATGTGCCTGCCTGCAGCTGTAGCCCTGTGGCATCCCATCCCATCAGATCTCGGAAGCTAAGCAGGGTCGGCCTGGTTAGTACTTGGATGGGAGACCACCTGGGAACACCAGGTGCTGTAGGCTTGGGAGACAGACCCAGCAACCCACTCCCAAAAATCAATTTGCCATTGAAAACCCTATGAACAGCAGAGAAGCACTGACAATAGTGTTTTGCCTGTTGTACGTAGGATCGCTATGAGTCGGATACCTACTCGATGGCACCTAACAACAGGGTATATGCCTAGGAGTGGAATTGCTGGGTCATATGGTAACTCTATACTTAAGAGTTTAAGAAATCACTAAACTACTTTCCAAAGTTGTTCTACCACTCTACATCCCCACCAGCAATATCTTGTCTATTTTATATGTTTGAAAATTTCCATAATAAAATAAAAATATTGAAATCCTGGCCTTGCAGTCTAACAATCACCAATGTATCATCACTGTGTCGCAAGTGTGACTTATTCTGGGTCCCATCTACTGCATGGGCACTCTGAGAGAAGGTCACAACCCACCATCACTTTCAATCCCTTCTGTTTGTTAGATTTTTAGGCATGTATCGTCTTCATTTCATCTAGGGGGTACAAGTCTTGAGAAAATCCGAAAGATCTGAGTCAGTGAGTGACCTGCCCAGGTTCCCAGAGCAGAGGGAATTGGAGGCAGAGGCTCATTCTGCTCTGCCATTCAGTAAATGCTTGTGTGATGACTGCCCAACATAATTACATAAAATGAAGGCCGCAAAGGAAATAATTGCTGTGGTAAGATGAAGGAAGGGGAGAGAGTCTTCAGGCCCCAAGGTTAAATGCTGAGGCATTAAGGGATGTAAACAAGAGAACTCTTTCAGCACGACAATTTGGAAAGTAATGGCGCACAGTCACATTCTGCAGGTGGACAGTAAGCACTCGGTGGCATTATTCCATCCTAGGTCCCCATTTTCTCTTGTCAAGAGGTCTTTGACTGAAGACACAATTGTCTTCTAAAGAAAAGCTGAAATGCCTCGTGGATGACTTGAGTGATGGGCCATAACATCTTGGAGGCTCGAGAAAAAGCAATGCTAATGGATTTGTACACTGAGTAATCTGAAAAGGAGGAGGGGGAAAGACCCCACATAGTCACTGCAACAGCACAGCAGAGCTGCCTTCGGGACATTGCTGGGGAAACAAGGCTCTAGTAGAAAAAAAGATAGATGAATAAATTAAAACCTCTCCCCCTGATGAGGCTGTAGCTGTACCACTATGGCATCTGATCCTGTCAGGTCGTGGAAGCTGAGCAGGGTTGCGTCTGGTTAGTCCTTGGACAGGAGATTGCTGGGGAACACCAGCTGCTGTAGGCTTGGAAGAAGGACCCAGCAACCCACTCCCAAAAATGAATCAGCCATTGAAAACCCTATGAATAGCAGAGAAGTACAATAGAGTTTTGTCTGTTTTACATAGGGTCACTATGAGTCGATACCAACTCAAAGGCACCTAACAACAACAAACCCCTGATGAATACAAAGGGCACCTGAGTTCATGGAGTTCAAACCCATCAGCCTGGACTGAGTGCTGGTTCCTAAGATCTATAACAACTGAGCAAGTATTTCCTCACAGACCTAGAGAAAAGCAAGTTTCCTGCTCAAACTACCCCCATGTCCCTGACCCTAGCCCAAAGCAGCCCTCCTGTCTCAGGTGTTTGAAGCTTCCTGGGAGATTTCCCAGCTTACCAGGTGAACTAGTCCACTCCTTCCTAGACATTTACCAGCCAGCTGGAATGCTTAAATGTGCACTGTCAGGGGATAATCAGGTGAAAAGAACATCATAGGTTGCAGGTACAGGAAAAGACCTCAGGATGCTCCTGACCCAACACCTTCTGCTTAGAAATGAGGGCATTGGGGACCAGAGCTGGTAGGCAACTCTAGGGACTTCCATGATCAGCTCACACAGAGAAGTGTAATTCTTCTCCTTCCCCCATAGAAAAAAATGAAAGACTATCACTTATGGGTCCTGTCTCTTATGTGGCCAGCCTAGGACGAGGCAGGCCAGGGGGACCTAAGATTTCCTCTTCTAGTATTTTTGGTAACCAAGACCTAGAAACCAGATCTTGGGAGTTTCTTTTGGAGGTGACAACAGCCTGGACTGCTGGTTAGCTTGTTCTTGTCTGTGACTATGAGCAATGGGGAATTGGATCATGGCTTTTCAGAATCATGTAGCCCATTCCTCTTTATACAAATGAGGACACTGCAGCCCCACCCAGTCTCAGGTGAGAGAGGACAAGACCTGTTAAAGTCACAGAGCTTTCCTAATCCTTCCAGTTAAAGGAACTGGAAAATGAAGTCCACCCTTGAGATTCGTCCTCTCTACCCATCCCCATCTATTCTATCCCTTGTTCATCCTCTCCATGTCCTCTGCATCTCCTCAGCCACCACCTAGACAAGGCTGTTGTTCTCTCTGCTTGAACTCCTATCTGGACTCAAGCACCTGCCATTGTCCCCGCCTCAATCATTCCCAAAACTGCAGCTACTGTGTTTGTTACAGACATGTGGCTGCCCATTAAAAACATTTCAGTGGCCCTGGAGATAAAACTTCAAATCCCAACGTTTACCAAGTCCTGACTGGCTTGGCCCCTGGGTGAGCCTCGAAAGTCACCTTGGACCACTCCAAACTCCAGATCTCCCTGTTCAAGTCACTGCAACCTTCTGCTGCTGCTTCAGCTACACTGTGTTTTCACACCCAGGGGCTTCTCCCTAATGCCGTTCCCTTTCTGAAAAGGTCTTGTCCTGCTCCTCCCTTAATTTACCTGCAGGTTTGGGCTGTTGTCCTTCCTAGAGGAAGTCTGCTCTGACCTGGCACTGGGTGAAGCTCTTATGTTTCACATTCTCATAGCAAAGTTGCTTTTTTGGGAACATTCGCCCTGGTGTATAATCATATGCTCATTAGTGTGATGAAGTGAAGACAGTCTGTGCTCTAGACAATAAGGATGAAGCCTGCTCTGTTTCCCTGTTATTCTCTCAGCACCTTGTGTAGTGCCAGACACTAGGCATATATGGGGTCATTATGCACCTGTATAATGGTGACAGGTGTTAAAACATTGCATTGTTTCCATATCCACTGGTAATGAACAACTGTGGCACACCTTCCAAGTGCTCCATGGAACCCCAGGCAACCCATCCCCTCCCCTGGACCTCTCAGACTGCCCCAAAATCCAGTGATGCAAAGGGTAACACTGGGCAGAGCACTCGGACAATAATAGCTACATGTTTTTAATAGCACTCCAGCCTGCACACAGTAGGCTTTGTAATCATGGGTTACCTGAAAGTATAATGGTAGAGTTCATCTTTCAATCTAGATCTCTCAACTCCCTGTGAATTATTCTTTCTGCTATGTCCTGTTCCTCATCTCCAGCCTGAACAGTTGGCATCATGTGCTTTCTTGGGAAATTCTGGAGGGTGGCATGTCAGGTTCACACCTGTGTCCTGAGCATCCCCACTACACACTCAGGCCAGCCAGAGCCTCACAGCAGACTTATGCCCCCACCTGCCTACCTGGGCACTAAGTCCACTGCCTACTGTTGGTAGCAGGAGCAGAGACATTTGGGTAAACCAATGTTTTCCCCCATCTGCCAAAACTCTCTAGGGCTTCTCCATTTCAGTAGAAGCCATGTGATCCCAAGAAATCCATTCACCCTTTTAAAGGGCGACACCCCTAGATGGTCGGTCTTGCCTCTGGAGAATCAAGGTGAGAGAAGGAAACCTTTCTTCCAGCAAAGAAGACACTCAGTTGTAACCAGGTTTATAATCGCATCCCCATCACCATCTTAAGGGCTTCCTAACTCCAAAGCATTGAGAAGGGGGTGCCTTTCTTAGTTTGGGTTTCCCCCAAAGTAGAGCCTAAGGAAAAGGCATAGGGGTGAACAGGTGACCTGCTAGCTAAGCTAAGCAGCTGATCTGAAAGCTGAGTTCTGAGGGTGAAGAGAAGTGAGATCCATAGAGGGTGTGTCCACCGCAGGCCACCATACAGCCACCATGTCAGTAGACAACTGGAGCTCTAGCTCCCAACAGATCCTGAGAGACTGCATGGGCCATACTCCCCCATGGTCTGTTGCAGAGCAAAGGAGCTGGGTAATTGTCCACCAATCACCATCCCTCCTATGTTGAAGATCCCTCTGGGATCATTAACTCTCTGGCACCTCCAGTTTGCTCTGTGATCTGACCACACAGTCAGGGTGCATAGAGTATTGGGAACTATCTGCTGGTGACCTCACAGAGGTTAAGGGGTGTGTGCAGGGGTGCCCAACAGTATCCATTATAGCATTCAAATGACTTATGGGGGATAATCCTCAAGGCCACTAGGGAAGTTTCGCTTGGAGCAGTGTGGTACCATGAGAGAAACTTGGACCTTGAACCCCAAGACTTGAGCTTGGATGCCCATTGGCTCTGCCACATGACTAACTGGGCCACTAAGTGAATTAACTTCTCTGAATCCCATTTTTTTCATCTGAAGAGATTATAGTAAAGATTGAGTTAAATGCTGTGTATGAAATGATTGTGTGGCTGGGCACTGTGACACACACCTGTAATCCCAGCAACTTGAATGGCAGAAGCAGGAGGATCATGAGTTTGAGGCCAAAGGCAGCCTATGTGACTTAAAGAGAACTTGTCTCAAAATAAAAAATTTAAAAGGGAGTCTGGGGGTGCACCTCAGTGCTAGACTGGTTATTTACCATGTATAAGACCCCAGGTTCAGCCTCTCACCTCAGTACAAAAAAAAAAAATATTCCAGAGCTGGGCACAATATTGATTGTAATTAACAAAATAATAATTATTATCTGAAATAAGCCACTTCTCTTGAGTTTTCCATGATCTATAAGGCTCACCAGACTGAATATCTAGGAAGGGCAATGTCTACTCTTTGTAAAGGTAGGAGTAGACATGTTCAATCTTGGGCTTTAATCCATTTATCTGTTTGTCCATTCAACAAATGTTTCTTAAGAATGCATCTCAATTACCTATTCAGCTAAAAGGAGGGTTGCAATAATTGCTGAAACCATTATTTCTCAGGTGCCTTCTAGCATTTACCTTATTTTAAAATCTTCAAGTCTTATCAGCAAGAAGACAGCTTACTATCGTGAAGAAGTTGTGTTGTTATAGTACATTGCTTAAATTCTGATTGTGCCACTTAGTAGCTACGTGACTTTGCACAAGTTTCTTAACCCTTCTATACTTCTTCATCTGTGAAATGGACATATGAACACCCACCTTTTAGTGCTGCTACAAAACAAATCTTTTTTTTATTAGAAATTTTTAATGTACTTCATAATGTGATTCATTTTGACATGGTTTTCATTGTGACAATTTTCATATATTCAATTTGATAAACATTATTCATATAGGTTACCCCTTACCCTCCCCTATGCTTCCCCCCCTCCCCCCTTCCCATCTAAGTTTCCCATCCAAGTCTTCTCTATCTTTTACTTAGTAGTATTTTTCTATATGTCCTTGGGTTCCAGTTCTGTTTAAGATAGAAATTTTTCCTATAGTCGTCTTTGTTTTTATCTTGTTAGAACAATTACATGCGATTTCTAGTCCATTTATATTGACATCATTCTTATCTTCCCTCCTCCCCTTTTATTATGATCCGACCTTTGAGTAGGATTTTTCCTTCTTGTAATTTTGAATCAGCTCCCTCATATGAGTGAGAACATGTGTTGTTTCTCTTTCTGAGCTCGTGTTTGTTCACTTAAAATAATTTTCTCTAATTCCATCCATTTTGCTGCGAATGACCTTATTTCATTTTTCTTGATTGCTGAATAAAATCTTTTATAGAAGCAGGCAAGCCATAGGAACTCAACACTATGGGTTCTCTCTGTCATCTCTAGGACACACCTAGTGTAATATGTGAGGGGTCTCAAGAGGGTAAGCATTTCAGGTCTCTGTGCAGAGATGAGAATGGCATAACGGGCCCTAAATGAAGTTGAAATCATCAGCAACACTTCTATGTTACAGAAAAGTACAAGGTTTGCTGGATTGAGACACGGAAGAAAAGAGCCTACCTCAGCTCATTCTCACACCTAGCAACAGTGAGTGCCTACACATAGTAGGGACTTTATTAATATTTTTTCATAAATAAATAATCCAGCCTCCTTTCCTAAACAGAATAACAATAAAACGAAAATACAGGGTGGCATGTGCAGTAGGGAGAGTGAGGCAGGGGGATGGTGAATTCAGGGGCAGCCCAGGCTACATAGTGAGTTCAAGGCCAATCTGAGCTACATAGCAGGACCCCCGTCCCCCACACTTAACCCCAAAAAATATACTTCAAAGAAGACAACATGGGAAAAACTAAAATCCTTGAGGACAATTTGGTGGTATTTCTTGATATCCAATGACAAGCCAACTGGGTAGGACTTGGTTCAATAATGTTCTTTTTTGTTTGTTGTTGTTAGGTGCCATCGAGTCAGGTCTGACTCATAGCGACCCTATGTACAGCAGGACAAAACACTCTCCGACACTGTCATGCCCAGCAGTATATCAGTGCCTCTTTTCTATTCAAAGTTTTCAATGGCAGATCCTTTGGGGATTGTTTTGCGAGTGGGCTGCCAGGTCCTTCTCAGGGCCTCAGAGAGTACAGAGCAGCACTTTACCAACTGAGCCCAACAATGGTCTAGCTAAGTGGAATAAAATCTCTCCTAAAAACAGGATCAGGCTTCACTATAAATACAAATCACTGGACTAGTAGGTGCTGTCCAGAAGAGAAACACCTAAACTCCTAATCAGTTAAAAGCTACAGTCAACTCTTTGTATCCTTGAGTTCCTTACCTGCAGATTTTGTATCTTCAGGTTTAATTACCAAGAGGGAAAATATTTGGGAAAAAACTGTGTCTCTCTTGAATATGTAGACTTCTTGTCATTCCCTAAACAATGCAGGATAACAATCATTTAGATTTTATTGGATATTATAAGTAAACCGGGGTTGACTTAAAGTACATAGGAGAATGTGTGCAGATTCTATGCAAATACTACACCATTTTATATGAGAGACTTCAGCATCTTCAGATTGTGTTATCTACATAGGGTCTTACAACCTCTCCCCACAAGATACCGAAGGTGACTCTACATTACTCAGTTGAAAAGGCAGAGATATTAGGAAGTACAAGAAGCAGAAAATCAGTCTTAGTACTCAGAGCATGCTCAGGCCTGGCCCGTATCTGTTGGAGCATTTTACAAGCTCCCACACAGTTCTCAAGCTGGGCCATGTTGACACTGGTTTTCTCCCTTGGCTGCACACCATCTAGGGAGTTTTAAAAGATATTGATGCCTTGGTTCTGCCAGTGTGGGCAGAGTAATTAGAAGAAGAAGAATGGGAAAGGGTTGGGGAGGGGACAGAGGAGGGAAGCGGAAGAAGAAAAGAAGAGGAGGAAGAGGAGGAGGGGAGGAACAGGAGGAAGGAAAGAAGGAGGAAGAGGATTAGAATCCCAGCAGAGGATTCCAAGTTGCAGTCCAGATGGATTCCCCTGCGGTAGGTGTCACCACCAAGCAGCAAATGCCAGCAACGGATACATTTTCTCATGGAGAATTATTTGAGCACTGGGAAGAAGGCTCTAACGTCACAGAAGACCAGGCCCCCACCAGGCCTGACCTCCCACCTACTAAGGGCAGAAAGAGCGAACCCCAAATCCAGTCCGCCCTCTTCCCCTTCCATGTGTCCACCCTCTTCGGAGCCTCGTTCACATGAGTGTAACTTGCACATCTGGCCCCCTTCCCTAGAAATGTCTTCCTGCTCTCTGCTTCCCTCTCCTCGGGGAATGCTCTCCTGATTCCTGCCCAGAAGAATGACCCCAGGCCAGCAGGATCCAGCCCGGAATGTCCCCATAGCCTCCTCCCGAGTCCAGACTTCCAGGTGGGGCTTTTGAAGTGATTACATCAGCTCATTCATCAGAAATGTTCCAACCCTCCCAGGAATCTCTTTGGGACAAGTACAAGGTTCTGGCTAATTTTAAATGTAATTAAAAGATTTTCTTCCCCTCTTCCAAGGCATGCTCAATTTCTATAGCTCCCCTTTCTTGGAATATATTTCCTCTTAGGCTCTCTCTCTCTCTCTCTCTCATTTTCTAGATGTTCCTCCCAATGAGAACACTTACAATAGATGCAAATCCTTTGCTTATTTGCCCTAGTTTCATCAGCAGATAGTATTTTTACAACGCAGGAAGGTTTTTAATAGGATGTGGAAAATGTCTTCCCCCCTCAAACACTAATAATAAAGAAAAACCCCTTTTTTATTTTCTCTAAATTGCTTTTTATAACTCATTCAGCATTTTCAGGGACATAATTAAAACATCAAACAGTTTTCCTGCTGGTTACGCTAAAATCTGAATACTTAAGGCAGCCACTATTATTAGATATTAAAATGCTTGAGTATTTATTAAAAAGATCCTCTTAAGTAACTATTCATTTGGGTTTGCTCTGTTTAATATAAAGACAAGACTCATAATGTGAAAATACCTGTTTCTAATAAAGACCATAATTGGTAGCAGAAGGATTTTTTTTTAAATATAAAATATGTATTTTGTTCACTATTTTTCTAGCTTAATGTAACTAATTTTCCCATTCAACTTTATCCCTAAGGAAAAATACAGAAAGAAAGGCCATTACCAATACATGAAGCTCAGTAGTTTGCGTTCTTTGGATGTAATTGCTATCGAGAAGGCTGGTAGCTGGTGATTGTGGCTTAAATGCGTACGTGGCCTGAAAAAGGATGAATTAACCTTTGAAGGACTGAAATTAGACTCCATTGGGTGATTGTCCTCACTCAAGGCACACTAAGCAAGGGCAGGGACGAGATGCTGCCCAGGAAGAAAAGCCTGAAAATGGTCAGGGCAGAATAGGAAGTCAATTCAAGGGAGAAGCAAGGAGGCAGAACTGATGGAAACTGTGTTTATTTCTCTTGCTTTTCTAGGGGTGTATGGACACCATCTTGCCTGCAGCCGCACCACTCTGGCATCCGATCCCATCAGATCTTGGAAGCTAAGCAGGATCGCGCCTGGTTAGTACTTGGATGGGAGACCGCCTGGGAACACCACCTGCTGTAGGCTTGGGAGGAGGACCCAGCAACCCACTCCCCAAAAAAAATCAGCCACTGAAAACCTTCTGAGTAGCAGAGAAGCACGACATTAGTGTTTCGTTGTATGTAGGGTCGCCATGAGTTGGACACCGACTCGATGGCACCTAACAACAATGACATAGACACCGTCTTGATAAACGGTTTTTTCTTTTCACAAAATCCTGGCAGGCATCAAAAATACTAAAGGAGATCAGGCCAATTTACTCAACACTGTTATTGCCAGCCTATGATCAGACAGAGCCATGTCTGATACACAAGGAATCGTGGTGGAATAAAGGTGTGGACGCCAGGTAAGAATTGGCCTTGTGTCCTGAGGGCTTCCTAAAGGAAAGTGAGACTGGCAAGCAAATCTAGAATGCTAGACAGGGCAGGCCAGCTGTCCTTTAAATGGCACAGAGTAAAATTATGGAATAAATGGCTTTTGTTTCTGGACGCAATGGAAGACTTCTTAGCAGAGGTTGAGGGGGGAAAACATGTTAGCTTTTCAAGGGATGGGCCATGAAAAATATGTCAGCTAGAGAAACTATGTCCCACAAAGTCCCCAGAAATTCTTGCAACCTCAGGGTGACAAAATCCATGGAAGTAATTTCATACTGTTTCCTCTGCCATTGTGGACTCACATCTTTGAGTTCAGGCCTTGCTTCCTCCATGGGATGGAGGATGAATGATCGGTTAATCTGCAAACATTAACTAGATGTCCACTCCCTACCAGCCACTCAGATACTGCAGAAAAACAAGAAGAGGTAGCAACTGGCAATTAACTTAAAGTTATCAGGCTATATACCATCCCACTAGCCCAGCCAGCCAAACCGACAACCATAGGAAATACACAGTGGGTGCCAAATGAGTGCTGATGTTGTGGCAGGTAAGGATGGAGTGACCCCTAGGTTTTGGCAACGAGGAAGGCTAGCATCAAAACGCAAGATGTAGCCGGGCGCGGTGGCGCACGCCTGTAATCCCAACAGCTCTGGAGGCAGAGTCAGGAGGATTGCAAGTCGAGACCAGAGGCAGTCTGCGTAACTTAGCGAGACCCTGTCTCAAAAAGTAAAAAAAAAATGGGCTGAGGGTACAGCTCAGTGGTCCAGCACTTGCAGAGCATGCAAGTGCAAGGCCCTGGGTTCAACCCCCAGTACCGCAAGAAAAAAAAAAAAAAAGACGTGAACTGGAGGCTGGTGGATCTGCTGAGGAACCTCCTGCAGGTGGAGAATTTGAACAGCCAGGCTCCGGGGAGGTGGGGAGGAGGGGAAGATGAGCTCCTTGGCTGAGACGGGATTGGCACCTTCAAAGCAGAGAACAGATCCTTTCAAGGAGGAGTGAGAGGTTCCCCAGGGAAACAGCTCCCTCTCCCTTTCTCTGCTTCTCTGTCCTCTCAAAGAACATCCCAGTTCCTGGCCCTCAAATGATTTGATGATGCTGGGGAGGAACGAGGGCTGGGCAGAGTCCCCTTGCCAAATTCCTCCTGATGAAAGCTCAGCTCTATAACCCCCACCCACATGGCCAGGGCTGGCCCAGACCTCCCAGCCCCAAGGTTAAGGCCTCTGCAGCATAGGTGGAAAGCGCACCTGGAGATGTCACATCCTGCCCCAGGGCCTCCCAACTGGAGCCCTGATGAACGGTAAACACAGAAGAAGGGATAGAGCTCCACGGAGCCAGTGACAAACACGATCTAAAGCCAAGGAATTTTGTTTCGCTACCCTCTGTTGAAATCAAAACAGCTCCCAGAGTATCCCCAGGAGTGCAAGACACTCTCTCATCACATGGGGTTCAAAGACATTATGAGGCGTGTGGCGTAGCTCAAAGTGTCTGTGTATAATAATGCCTTTATGATGTTTTGTTTCTGGCTTGCCATTACCTGAATTATCTGAAGACATTGTTTGAGGCTATGAAAAAAAATATGAATAATATTAGACCTTGAGATCAAAAAATCATTTTTGATTTCTATAGTTGTTAGCTGCCAATATCCCACGCACAGCTCTCCATTTCCAAAGCAGCCGTGAGATGCTGGAGAGATCAGGTAAGGGCTTAGAGGAATTTTTGGTCTTTTTTGTTTTGTTTTTCTTTATTTTTACTTTTGTTATTATACACTCGTCTTGATTTTTGAAACTGATGAAAACTATTTGATGTTGCACAATCGATCAGGGGAGGGAAACAGCCATTTAAATGTGAGATAAATAAGAACTACGTATACCCTACGTATAACAGCCTGCAGCCATAGTCTTGTGGCATCCAATCCCATCAGATTTTGGAAGCTAAGCAGGGTCAGGCCTGGTTAGTATTCGGATGGGAGACCACCTGGGAACATCAGGTGCTGTAGGCTTGGGAGATGGACCCGGCAACCCACTCCCACAAAAATCAATCCTCCATTGAAAACCCTATGAACAGCAGAGAAGCACTGACAATAGTGTTTCACCTGTTGTAAGTAGGATTGCTATGAGTTGGATACTGACTCGACGGCACCTAACAATACATGTATAACAAGATTCCTACCCAATGGAACAAGTTATTTACTGCCTGCCACGATGGCCCCATGGGCTCCAACAGCTCATCACCCCTTGAGAGGAAGTGCTGCTAAGGCCCAGAATCAGCTGTGGTAAGAGATCCAAAGAGCTTTCTGTGCAAAGAGAGAAATCTCTGGCCACCCTTCAAAATGACAAAGGAGCATTTTGCCTCTTTTTCTCTTTCAGTAGTCTGTCTACTTCACCTGGCATGATGACAAACCAAGTTTGTAGAACTAAGGAAAATAATGTTGCCATTTTCACCACATCCATGCGCAGTGCCCAAGCCACGTTCCAATAAGCTAGTAAGGGTCAAAGTCATAGCTGACGGGAGTTTGCCCCAGGATGACCTGCCTTTGGGCACAGGCCCCAAGATGTGATATGTCTAACCCATATTTAACATGAGATCTCTAGTATCTTCCGTGTTAATGCCTGACAAGAAGACAGAACATCTGGCTTTGGGCCTGAGTTAACCTTTCAGTAGGCCACAGGTTTGCACAAATCACTAATCCCTCTGGGCACCCATAACTATGCCTTCTCCATATTCTCCTAGTCATTGAGACCTAAAGTCAGAAGGTTATTGATGGCTCTGTCTTCACCAATCATATTGCCAACCAGCCCCTAGGTCAGTCCTGGCCTGACCTTCCCTCCCTTTCAGTCCAGTGGCCCTGGCCCAAGTGCTGGCACTCACTACCTCTTGCTTGGACTGTTACCAAGGTTCCTGACCCATCTCCCAGTCTGTGGTTTCTTCTCCCTTCTTCCCTTCACGCTACCCTCACACCACTGTCAGATCCCTTACAGGAAGCACTTCTCTGGTTCTGTCCTTAACCTGTTCAAAACCTACCACTGGTTCCATATCGCCTCTCAGTTAAGTGTACACCTTTCAGCCAGTTATTCACAATCCTCTACAGCCCACCCCCCTCCCTCTTCATCCTCATTGCCCACTGATCCCCTAAATACACCTGCCCTCCTGCCAAACGTCACAGCTTGCTCTCCATGCACTCCTGTGCTTCCCCCCTCTACATATTTGGTCACATGGATGGTTTTTATTAGTGCCCCTTCCCACTACTATCTCAACCCAATCTCTGCATTGCAAACCATTTTGATCTGAATTATGTATAGGAAATTCAGTAAAACATTACTTATAATTATGAGAAAGTAGAAACAAACAGAATATCTATTGGAAAGTAGTTAAATCATTGGACAAGCATACAATATATGAAGGTTAATCCTGATTGTCACCTTGGTTGGATCGAGAAATGCCTAGGAGATTAGTAAAGCACATTTCTTCATGTTTCTGTGAGGGCATCTCCAGACCCTTTTGGGGTATGAGGGCTCTGACCCAATCAATGGATTGAGCAACTGATGGATTCATCATTTGATGGCATTATTGGGAGGTGATGGAAACTTTCAGAGTGCTGCCTAATTAGAGGACGTAAGTCACTGGGAGAGTGTCCCTGGGGGCTATATGTTTCCTCGCCCTCTCTGTTAGTCAGTTTCCAGCCGCCATGAACTTAGCAGCCACTGCCACACCCACCCACCACCATCATATTCCACCTTACCTCAGGCACAAAGCAATGGATCCAGCCAACTTGTGACTTAAACCTCTGTGACTGAACCAAAATAAATTTGTACTCATTTTAAGTTGTTTCTCTCAGGTTTTTGTCACAGCAACAAAAAACTAACTTACTCACAATGACTTTATAAATCACATCTTTGAAGACTATTTAGCGATATGTAAAAACCTGTTATTCTTTTAAGTGAGTAGACCTCAGCAGTAATTTACTCACTATATGCCCATTTTTGTGGAAAAATGCGTGTATGTGAGTATATACCATGGCTTCAAACCATGAGAAATTAGGTTCAGGTATGGGATCAATATGTTAAAATTTAGAGGGTTCAGGTTCAGTTTGGGTTCAAGTTTAAAATTTTCATCCTATGTGTATATGTTGTTGTTGTTGTTGTTTGGTGCCATCAAATCAGCATCCGACTCAGAGTGACCCTACTTACAACAGGTGAAACACTATTGTCAGTGTTTCTCTGTTTTTCATAGAGTTTTCAATGGCGGGTTGATTTTTAGGAGTGGGTTGCCAGGTCCTTCTCCCAAGCCTATAGTATCTGGTGTTCCTAGCTGGTCTCCCATCCAAGTACTAACCAGGCTCCACCCTGCTTATCTTCTGAGATCTTACAGGATCAGACCTCACAGTGCTACAGCTGCAGGCTATGTGTATATAGATGAATAAAAATTTTTTTCAATTTTTTAAAAATTTTTAAATAGCTAATGATACAAAAAAAAATTAAAACCTAAAGCCAAACCCAATTTTTCATGGGTTCAAGGTCACGTTCAGGTTCAGGTTCAGGTTCAAAAGAAAATTTTTTTTTAATGCTTAAACCAGAGCAGGTTTAGGGTTCAGATTATGGTTCATGTTGAAGCCATACTGTCTACACATAAGGTTTAAACCCGAACTGAACCTGAACCCTCAAAATGTTAACATATTGAACCCACACCCAAACCTGAACCCAATTTTTCATGGGTTTGAAGCTCTCATATATAGGAATATATACACAGACCAAAGACTAGAAGGAAATACATCAAAATATTACTTGTGTTTTCCCTTTGAGTGCTGGGATCATGAATACTTTAGTTTTCTTCTTTATTCTTTTTAATATTTTCTATAATGAGCCTGCATTCCTTTTGTAATTTATAAGTACTATAAATAATTGTTATCTATAAAATAATGAACAAAAGAAATGCTACTATTGCTCAAGAGTCAACTCAAAGTGTATTCTTTCCTCAAAGCCTGTCTTGATTGCCTTACCCCCACAACCACACAATTCTACCTGTTGGATATAACTTTTTCTTCTTTTGAGCCCCTGCCATTGCACATTGCCTACTCTGCTTTCTGTTTGAGCTGATTCATCTATCTCTATCCCTCCCCTATGACTCCTCCCTCATCCCAGATGCACTTCTGGGTCTCCATTAGTATTTTCTACACACAGGTTCTACAGTTCAAAGGGTCAGTAACCAGATACTATAGTCTAAACATCTACATCAGCCATGCTGGACATCTTGATACATCTTTTTCTTCTCCTTTCTTTCTTTCTAAATATTTCTTCAGGGAACTAGTTTGAAAAGAAGCATCTCCAACAGCCTTTATTTATTTGTTTCTTCAGAAAAGTAGAGGAAACCAGCTCCAACTCACCTCTGGCCCCACCTGGTTAGCACACTCAAGAGATACTTAACAATATGGAATGCAGAATACAAAGACTGTGGTCAAAGTTTCCTAAAGATGTTAATCCCTAGGAAACAAGGATCTCCTCAATCTTGAAAACCTAAGTAATAGGTGTAAAGCCATTATCAAACTCTTCCCCTTCTGGGCCCTGGGCTAGGATGGGTCAGATATTATAGACTGAGCCCAACATGGCCAGTGATCTCACACTGATCTCTAGTATCAGACTCTCACTCTCAAGAGTTGTCTCAACTTGGACTTTAACTGAAGATTCTGAAGACTCAAAGAGCTCATGTATAAGGATTTTTTTTTTCTTTTGGTCTCCTGAAGACTTGCCAACAGGACTACTTCTGCAGCCTTGTTTTTTTTTCCCTCACTAGGCCAGGGGAATGCAATTCTCTCAAGTACGTAGGAAAGATTGATGGAAATCACTCAGTTAGGCAGTGGTCAAATATATAGGGGGAAGGGGACACAGTCCCCAATTCTGAGGAGAATCAGTGTGTGGAAGAATGAGCGAAGAATTACCACCAACCAACACCCAAGTGTTCCCAATCTTCTCTGAGTCCTCTTCATCCTTCAAATCCCACTCATGTCTCATCCTCTTAGAGCAATCCTCTGAGGCTTTCCATCCATAATCACTTCCTTTGCTGCACTGCCACAGCCACCTCAACACCTACCTGATATAGATTTATAAAAATTATTGACAATATAAATAAACCACCCACACTGAATATGTAATTGATGGTCAATAATTATCATTAATAAGGTATTGTATGGTCTTTCTTGGGACTGTAGTTTAGCTCAGTTGGTAGAGTGCTGCTCTGCACTTTCTGAGGAGCTAGGTTCTATTGCCACTACCACAAAAAAGGAAGAAGGATTTGGCAGTCCACTCCCAAAACAACCAACCATTGAAGACTTTATGAGGGTAGCTATGAGTCAGACCCAACTCGATGGCACATAATAACAAACAGTGGTCTTTCTTGGTGCTTATATGTCTTCAGTTGAATGCCAGCTCCTTGCAAATAGGGATCATGTTTTCAGAAGTGTAAATTAACCATTCAATCATCATTGGGAAGTATATTGTTCTGGATCTGAAGAATTTCCTAGATGGCTAAGGGTTTAATTCTGAATATGGCACACAAATACTCTCAGAGGAACTGGTTCTGACTACTGTTCTACAATTCCCTTTGAATCACTATACACAGAGCAGAGTCTAGTGTGTTTAGGTCAGAGTCTCCAAGCACTGCTGAAGCACACACAGATTGCTGTGTCCTTTCATGTATTCAATAGTTTTTGCATTGCTGTGACATAATGCGTAGCAGAAACAACTTAAAGCAGGAAAGATTTACATTGCCTCATGGTTTCAGAAGTTCAATCCACAGTGGCAGGGAAGGCCTGGCTGAGGAGCTCCATCTTTGGCGGCAGGAGCCAGTGGTGGACACTCGTCACACGATGGTTGACCAGGAAGCAGGGAGCAGAGATTCTGACTGGATCCAGGGCACTGGCTATCATGATCAAAAACTCACGCCCAATGGCCTACTTCTGCCAGCTAGATCTCACCTCCCAAAGGTCCACAGCCTCCCAAAACAGCACCACCAGCTGGCGACCAAGCCTTCAAACATGAACCTTGGCGGATAGTTTCTAGTCAAATGGTAACACTTAGCACAGAGCAAGCCTACAATCCTGCATCTCTCCTTTCTTTACTGACTACTGCCTCCTCTGTGTGGGTTGTCCTGTGCTCCCTTGTCATCACATCTGGCTTCCAACTGCCCTGTGACTGCTCCTGACCGTTGACCCTCTCCTTCTGCTTCTCTCTGCCTACTTCACCACTCTTTGCCCTTCCGTCTCCTCTCAAACATCCTGGCCCTTGTGTGGAAGTGTGTCATCTCCCCTAAGCATTGTGAAATGTTCCTCTCTGGTCACAGAGCGTCTGGGGCCCTTCCTCCTTGGGTCCTCAGGTCACCTCTTCCACGTCTGTCTCACCCCTCATGAGCATCCTCCTTTCCTTACCTCCAGGCTGGTGACAAACCTCAAGATAACAGAGCTTTTGTTCTCCTTCTTCATGACTCCTTCCCTCCACCCCATCCCTGGTAGAGTTAAAGCTGTTCCATATTCAATAAAAGCTGCCCAGTTGGTTCAGCAGCAGAGCTACTAGAGAAGAAACTACTGCTCAAGACTGGATTTGGCCTTCGTTTTAAAAGGATGAGTGTGAGCCACTGAAACTTCCGTACACCATCCAGGGCTGTGCGGAGTTATGAGGGGAATAGAAAGTTTCAGTGAGCTGGTTTGATTTTTGTAATTTCCTAAAGACATTTGACATCAGAAGCTTCTAGGGCTCCAGATGGCTGGGTCTCTGTGGCCTGACCCAGCGTGAGGCAAGACACAGAGAAAAGAGGCACCGCCATTCACTCTGCAGCTCTCTGCAGATAATTAGCATGGCCAAGGTGCAAACAAATTCCTCCAGACTACTCTGTCTGCGTGGCTCCCGAGGAGGTCTGGGAGAGAGGGACTTTTTCTTCCTCAACCGAGGCACGTGGAGGTGACTGGGGAGAGATGCAGGGAAGATAAAAACACTGCGACACACTCTGTGAACTTCTTCTGATTTGCAAATGAAATTTCTCCCACAGACAATGCAGGCAGCACCGAGCTCCGACTGAAGACATAACTCATGAAAGTCTCCAAGTCAGAGTCGGGAACAACCTCCAGCCACTGAAGCAGAAGGCAGCGCTGGAAATAATGAACCCCCCTCACGAAGCAATCGCAAAAGCCATCTCAATTAGGCAGCTGTGTAGGTCAAAGGAAACCAGACAGGAGATAGAAAGAGGAAACTCAGGCTCCTCAGGATAATTGCGGTGCAATTAATATGGGGTGAGTCACGGCCCCGGTGGACGTGGGATCCTGCTGCCTGCAGCTGAGGGGGAGAGGGTGCTAGGACCAGAACCTCAATCTCTCCCAGCAATTCCCCTTCCTTGCCATCTGTGGAGCCCAAGGAAATATCCTCAGGAAATAGGT
This sequence comes from Pedetes capensis, assembly GCA_007922755.1. Lineage (NCBI taxonomy): Eukaryota > Metazoa > Chordata > Mammalia > Rodentia > Pedetidae > Pedetes > Pedetes capensis. The sequence goes on from VMDO01018875.1 coordinate 34,247, forward strand.
CAACAAGATGATGTCGCTACAAAAAAAAAAAAAAAAAAAAAGTCAAGCCAGAATCCACAAATATCAGCACAGCAAAGTATCACCTAGAAACCTGGAAAGAGATTTAGAAGATTTCCAACCCAGGTCTCAGGCCCACGGGGCCTCTGACAGTAGCTCACAGGAGCAGCCAGGGACCGAGAGAGGGAAAGAAGGAAAAAGAAAGGGAAACTGGGAATAATGTGCATTGAGGGTACTGGATGCTGGATGCTGGGTGCTGGGGGCAGTACTTACCTCCCCATAACCCTGTGGGCTGAGCATTTCTCACCCCATTCCACAGAGGTAGAAACTGAGTCTCAGAGATGTTTAAAAAAACCAAGCTAGGAGGAAAACGTAGAGGTTGAGGCTGGGGCGTGAGAGGAGAGAGAATGCTAGTTAATATGTAGAAGCTCCCCACATTCTTTTCCCATCACCTTTGGACCTTTTCTGTTAGGAATCCTGGATCTCACAGAAGGCAGAGGTCAGTTGGTTCAGCAGCAGAGCTACTAGAGAAGAAACTACTGCTCAAGACTGGATTTGGCCTTCGTTTTAAAAGGATGAGTGTGAGCCACTACCAGAAACATCTGAGGGCCTTTTCTCGCCCTAGTGGGTCACACAAGGGACTGAGCGGGCCCCAGGGCTCCTGGCATACACGCACATGCACCATCCCAGAGGCAGAAGGGCAGCGCTCTGACCGTGGCAGACACTTGGCGCTGGGGAACGTGTTGCAGGGTGGACTCATGGATGGACTGTGCCACAGTGGTGATTCTGAAGACTTTAGGGACCTGGCTACAAAGCACACTCTGAAAACAATAATCATAGAACTTTTAATTCCTTGCTAGTGATGTAGCTTGGGCTGGGATTTAGCTCAGTTGGTAGAGTGCTTCTCTGCAGTCTCTGAGGTCCCAAGTTTGATTCCCAGCACCGCAAAAATGGGAGAAGGATGTGGCAACCCACTCCCAAGGGAATCCCAAAACAGTCAGCCATTGAAAACCCTATGAGAGTCACTGTGAGTCAAGACAGGACTCAATGGCACCTAACAACAACAAGTGATGTAGCTCAGTGAATGAGCACTTACCTAGCACACACAATGCCCTGGATTTGACAGCAGAAAGGGAGAGGAAAGGGGAAGGAAAGACTATTAACTCTTTGAATTGAAAACGTGTTGGCTGCTGCTGTCCAGCATTCCTCCCTCCCTGTCCAGAGCTCCTGCAGAGGTCTGAGCCCTTTCTGAGATGCAGAACGGACAGCAAGAGGGCAGCTAAGTGCACAGTGACCCCTTCTCTCACCTCCATGGCCCCACAAGAAAATGAACTTGTTAGGACTCTAAGTCCTAGCTGGGGCTGGCCAGTACTTGCTCCCAAAAGGCAATTATGAAATATTCAGAAATTTGTGAGCCAACTGTCAAACCGGAGCAGTTTGACATCTTCCATGGGGGACACTAATTTACATCACAGACATTGACAAACACTAAGTCACAAAGCTTTCCTTCCCCCATTACAGAGAACCAGTTTACAGGTTACAAGTGACAGAAAGGTTATTCAAACCAGCTTAACTAAGAAGGTAGATTTATTTGTTATTATAACTAGAAAGTCCAGAGGTAGAACTTGTTTTAGAGACAGCTGGATTCAAAAGCTTAAGAGATACTATTAAATCTTTGCCCTCCATCTTTCAGCTCTGCCTCTCTCTGTGTTTTGATCTGCAGACAAATTTTCTCCATGTGTTAAAGTGATGGCAACTGCTATGGTTTGAAGAAACTTATGTTGCAGCTTGGTCCCCCAAGCAGTAATGGGTTTGAGAGGTGTTTGAGTCACGGGGAGGAGTCCTCATAAATAGATTCACGCCTTCCCTGTGTGAGTTCTCACTCTGGGGGGCCTGGATTGCTTATTGTAAAGCAAGTCCATCTCTTATGGTTTGCTTTTCCATATGCACCCACTTGGGCTGGGGTTTAGCTCAGTTGGTAGAGCACCACTCTACAGTCTCTGAGGCCCCGTGTTCAATTACCAGCACAGCAAAAATGGAAGAAGCACGTGGCAATCCACTCCTGAGGCAATCGCAAAACAGTCAGCCATTGAAAACTCTATGAGGGTCGCTATGAGTCAGACACAACTCGATGGCACCTAACAACAAAACCAACATGCGTCCACTTGCCCTTCTGCTTTCTACCATGTGTTCAAGCATCAGGAAGCCCTCACCAGAAACAAAGCAGATGCTGGCACCATGCCCTTGGACCTCTCAGCTTCTAGAACCATATGTGAAAATAAACCTCTTTGCTTTAGAAATTACCCAATCTCAAGCATTCAGTTACAGCAGCAGAAAATTGACATGTTTCAGCTGAGCTTCCAGACTCAAATAGACTAGGGAGAAGGACCTAGTAGCCCACTCCTGAAACAATTAGCCATTGAACACCCTATGAATAGCAAAGAAGCACTGTCAGAAATAGTGCCAGAAAATGAGCCCCCCAGGCTGGAAGGCATTCAAGAAACAACTGGAGAAGAGTTGCCTTCTCAAAGTAGAATTGACCTTAATGGTGGGAGTGGAATAAAGCCCCTGGGACCACCTTTTGCTGATGTGGCATGACTCAAAATGAGAATAAAGATAGTGGCTGCAACAATGAGCTCAAACATAAGAAGACTGTGTGCATGGCATAGTGTTCGGTAGTGTTTCATTCTGCTGTACACAGGGTGACAATGAGTCAGATCCAACTTGACAGCACCCAAAAACAAGATCATTATTATTACACCCAGATTCCTCGCCTATCAAAAGAAAATGATGAAATTAAGACCTGCTTTGCAGAATTGTTGGATACAATGAGATATTATAATATAGGGCCTGGCCTATCCTCTCCATATAAATGATAACTAGTCCTATAAGGTGGGATCATTACTTCTCCAAGGGTCCTTTCCCCTTGCCTTAGCTCCTTTTTTGAATCATCAAAATATATTTCACATTTTTCTCCCTGTCTTCCAAATATATTAAGCAACTGTCAAGGAAGTAAGACAACCATTTTGTCTCTAAGATGAACTGTCTGGAGATGTGTCTCTCCAGCAGTTTATCCAGAGGAGGTGAGGTTAGGAAGGGAAGTGGGATATTAGCAAATACCTTCTCTCATGCTGATTTCCAGAGAAAATTGTGCAACTTCCAATAGTCTTCCATCTCTCTAGCTTCAAAAAAGTTAATGAAGTATATACCACAGTACCAGAGATCTTTGGCAGACTGGTAATATTAATGCATGTTGCTACTTTTGATACTGCCTCGATAGCAGAAGTGGGGGTCGGAAGTGGAAGTTCAAAAATAAAACAAATTCAGAAGAGACAGATAGGAAGAGCTTTGTCACTCAAAGAATAATAAATGTTTGCAGTGGCCTACTGGGCAAGGCTGTTGAGGTAAAGACAGTAGGTCCGTTCAAGTAGCAATTAGACGCTATCCTGGGGGAAACACCGTACTGCAAGAGAGAATCATCAATGTAGTGAATGGCTTTTCATGCTTCCAATGCTGCCTATGTTCTTTTCGTACTCTTATAGGTCTGCAGTCCTGGCAAAATAAGTAAGCACAAAAATTAGGCCTAGCAGTATGCCCAGGGAAATTGGGCCAGGAGAAATAATGCCATTCGGGCAGGACCACTATTTACAATGCTCAACTATAACATCTATTTCTTTTCCATTGTTCTTAAGGTCTTGAGAGATACAGATGGTAGGGAGTGGGAGACAATCATATCCTCAGGTCTCCACCAGCTCTGCTCAGCCAGACCCAATTATACCACAGGAAGCCTGCTACATTCCTGGGTTGGAGAATCCAACGTTCTATACAAATAGCATAATAAAGTATGTAATGATCCTAAATAAGAAAGGCCATTGGCTAAGACCAGAACTCGACTTCTTGGAAGCCCATCCTGATCCTTGCCTATTCTAGTTTCAGGGACCTTCACTTCAGTACCATTTTCCCATCACAGGTAGAGGTCAAGATCTTCAGAAATTTCTCAAGACACATATTTCCTCTACTCCATTTGCACAGTAGACCTTCACAGGTCTACCTTTAGGGTCTTTTAAGTTTTGCGCCAAAGACATAATTCAAGTTCATATTATATCTTCTTTATTTCAATATCAAGATAAGGCATCAGTGCAGTGGTGTTCCCCAGATCTCCCTCCCAAGCCACATTAAAAAGAATAGGCAGCTACACAGAGAATCTGGGACACAGAGGAAGAGAAGCAATTGAAAATGATCAAATATGTAAGAGGTCCCAATGTCAAACAAAGGAACTAAAATTAAAGTAACCGATTTACGTAGGCAACAGAAGAAGATTTTAAAATTTGTGTATTTAAGATCCGAGAGAAAGAGAGAGAGATAGAGAAGGAGAGAGGAGAGTGAGAAAGAGAGGGGGGAGAGAGAGAGGAGGAGGAGGAGAGAGAGAATGAAAATGAATAGAAATCCTGGCAATTAAAGTTTTGGCCACAAATATAGTGAATAGGTAGGCTGCACAAACAGCATGCAATAGTTGGGAAACAACTTAATTATTTACAAAACTGAGAAGAGACATTTATGCAGATTACAGTGCAAACTGATGGATTCAAAATATGACAAACATAAGTTGTTATTGAGTTTGTCTAGTAGGATTTCTAGATGGAAAGCATGGAGGCAAAGGGACAGAGAAAATAAATTGTTTCATTTTGATAGAAAAAATATATAGAGTTGATTCTCCATACTGAAGGGACCCACTAAGTTCCTAGAAAAATAAAATAACTTTAAACTAAATATATCATGTAAAACTTTACAAAATTGAGGATAGAGTGATAAATCCTTTAAAATAAAACTCCTTTCAGGAGGGAAAAATTATTCATCATTTATATACAAAAGAACAAGAAAAAAATGGAATCAGACTTCTCCATAACAAACTGGTAGACTAGTTATACATTCAAATTTCTAAGAGGAAATAATTTTTCACCTACAATCTCACATTCACTCAAATTACATTCACATGACAAGGTAAAATAAATATTTTGTCTGGCATTTATAAACCTTACCACACTTAGATTCTCTGAAAGAATTACTTCAGCAAAACAAAATAAAACAAGCAAGGAATACAGTTTTGCTTAATGTCAAGTTAAATTTATAATATATAAATGTATAAATAAATGCATAAAATTAATAGTATTTGGGAGATCTTAAATGGTATGAACTTTAGAACATGAGGAGATGGGGAGGGGTTAAAATGAAAGCAAACTAAGATTCATAGGCTACACATGCAGGTGGGTAAGTATGTATGCATGTACTCCACACATTAACAGATAAATAAAAGGATAAAGTATGTGTGTTAAAAGTGTAAGGGGCAAGGCATGGTGACGTATTCCTGTAATCCAAGCATTTGAGAGGCTGAGGCAAGAAGTTCATGAGTTCAAGGCTAGCCTGGGCTACATGGTGAGTTTGAGGCCAGCCTAGGCTACATAGTGAGATCTTGTCTCAAAATGTGTGGGGAGGGTGTCTGATAATGACAGAGTAGCTTGTATTGGTATAAACCTCTTTCAAATACCAAATGTAAACACTGTCCAAAATATATATGACATCTGCAGGAGGGGGAGAATGACCCAAAACAGGCAAAATCTAGAAGACAGTCAACATTTGGAAGAAGAGAAGAAAATGAGTGAGTTTCCCTCTTCTCCTGGAAACAGTGCCAGAAGAGGCAGCTAAAACTTGGATTGCAACCAAAGTCTCACCAGCTTGAAGGTCCAGAAGGACACAGTTAACAGAAGCTAAAGAGAAGTCTGAGAAAAGAGAGAAGCAGAGTAAGGTAACTTCTGTTCCATAAATAAATTGTGCTGACTAACTCCTGATTTCCACAGGTGCAGGGCAGACTCCAAGCAGTCTAGCTATGCCAAGAACCACAAAGGACTTAGAATTTGAAGTTTGAGTCCAGTCAAGTTAAAATTCATTAGGGGTGACCTGAGAGAGAGAGGGGTTAGACTATGAAAAGGAATGATGTACAATGATACGCATGTATGAAAACGTCGTGATGAAATCCATTAATTTGTACACTAACTTAAAAAATTACTAGTCAAAAGAAATAAAAAAGCTAAAACAAATAAAAAATAAAAAGTTAAAAGTCAGCTAAAGCCTGCCGCTCTAGCCCTGTGGCATCCAATCCCATCAGATCTCGGAAGCTAAGCAGGGTCAGGCCTGGTTAGTACTTGGATGGGAGACCACCCGGGAACACCAGGTGCTGTAGTCTTGGGAGACAGACCCAGCAACACACTCCCCAGAAAACAATCTGTCATTAAAAACTCTGAACAGCAGAGAAGCACTGACAGTAGTGTTTCGCCTGTTGTACATAGAGTTGCTATGAGTCAGATACCAACTTGATGGCACCTAACAACAACAACAACAAAGAAAAAAAAAATTTTTAATTAAAAAATTTTAAAAATTAAAAAATATATATATAATATATATAAATAATATATGTATTTATATATAATATATATTTATATATATTATTTATATATATTTATATATAAAATATATATTTTTATATATATATAAATATATATATAATATATATATAAAATATATATATTTTATATATATAAATATATATATATATATATATATATAAAATATAAAATATATATATAAATATATATATATATTATTTATATATATATATATATATAAATATATATATATATATATGCCTGCAGCGGTAGCCCTGTGGCATCCGATCCCGTCAGATCTCGGAAGCTAAGCAGGGTCGGGCCTGGTTAGTACCTGGATGGGAGACCGCCTGGGAACACCAGAAGCTGTAGGCTTGGGAGAAGGACCTGGCAACCCCCTCCCAAAAATCAATCTGCCATTGAAAACCCTATGAACAGCAGAGAAGCACTGAC